>JAYKKT010000088.1:30667500-30975000 GCA_036023115.1 Brasenia schreberi
ACAACCAGCCTCAGACATTCCTGAAAATCTCAAACTGAAGGACGTCACAAAGTCGAAAGCTAGAATTCATATCCCTCGACGTAAGGCTGAAGTTACGCATACTCTCTTGTGACCCAGGGACTTGAGCTTTTGCCTTGAGGGTGCAGGAAAAGGGGGCAAGTCCACTTAATGTGTTTTATAGCAGGCAGAAGATGGGAACTTTCTTCCTGCTATGCAAACCTCTTAAGAAACAGAATTTTTTACTCAATATTATGACCCCAAATTGTGGGTGACTATTATTATGCAGTGAATTCTAACATGTTGAATGAAAAATAGCATTGGAGTTCGATGTGATCTGCTCACGGAAGTAAAAGCTTAAAAAAATTCAGAATAGAATTCATCAAAAAGTACTGGGAAAACCATCCAATGCCTCTCCAGTTTTTACTGACATGAACACCACATGCATATCAACTTGCTATTCGCAGTTGGTCGATGACATCCCTTTAAGTATCTACGAGTCGAACTACTGATGACATGAATGTACCAAAACACGAGATTACCATTTCAACATACCAGCAATGAAAACTGAAAACAGCTTGCACTAGATGTTCTTGAATCTACCTTTTCCAGTTACCGGAAGAGAGTTTTCTCAAATATAGGACTAAATGAAGTGTGATTTTCTTAGTTAATGTTTATGTTCAATTACTGAATCAAACTTTAAAAAGAAATATCATAATACTAATATAATCAAAGGTTTGAGACATGGATCTATGTTAACTTTGATTAAGAAAGCTTCTACGGAGGCTTCTGAGATTAAAATGCCAACCAAAGATCTGCTTAGCAGTCCATAAACAAACTCGGAATAAAAGGAAAAGTGCCCTCGTAATTGGATCCTTGAAAGGTGGAAGCACAGTCATAAATTCTTGATGGGGAGAGTCTACGATCTAAAGAAAATGACTGCACGAGACTATTTGAGTTTAGCTTACAAGAAACAACTAAATTAAAGGAAGGACTTCTTACAAAACTAGGTATCAACTTTAAAACCAAAAATAGAAACAAAATTAAGAAGCGGTCAAGGTTACTAAGGAGCATTTCAATTCTCTAAAACTAGCAGCAATTTCTATACCCAACTACCAAAACCAAGCCTTTTCCTGCACTAAGTGGAGTTGACAACATGAACTGTTTGCCGAAATCGAGCTCCATCTTGAGCCATATTAGCATTTTATTTCAAGAAAAAGAAAGGGCATGTTTATTGTTTCCTTCCAACTTCAACTTCAAACCCAGATACATGGCAAAACTAATCACACGAAAGAAAGGTTCGAAACAGATCTTCAATTGACAGAAACCTACAAAAACTTCAAAATCAGAACATATTCACAAAAATCGAAAAACAAGAAAGCACCAAAAACTTCCAATTGAGAAGAACTAGCAGCAAACTTGGAAATCCGAATCATAGACAAGATTAAGAAGAAAATAGGAAAAGAGTTGGGAAAGCACTAACATTGGATGAAGCCCTTCAATGACCAGAACCTTGGGAGGTTTAATGACCTCAGGAGGATCAAGGAGACCGGTGACATGGTTATAAATTGGCTTCTGAACTGGAATCCCATCTTTCAGTTTCTTCACCTGCTCATACATGAGATCAAAATTGTTGGCTCTTGGGTCTAGTGCAGTCACCCCGTGTTGCTTCCTCCCTGTCCTATCCAAAGAATGATAATCATCCAAGCAGATGACAGTTGTTGTGTCACTGATCAAGGTGTTGGAATCGGGGTTTCCTCCCTTTGGTGGCTCAGCTGCCCCCCCAAACACACTGGTCAGCCTTCTCATGAATGTGCTCTTCCCACACCCCGAGTCTGCAGCCAACCCAATAACCACAGTCTTTGCCTCTTCAACAGAGCAAGAGATCTCAGAAAACGCACTCAATCTCCTTGCTCTCTTTGTGCTGCTGTATAAATAGACATGGCTTTCATGCCTATGGATCGATTGGTGAAAACCCAAGTGAGTTTTTGTTGGGGAGGTGGAAATTGAGTAGACTGTGGTGCAGGAAGCCATCTCCTCTTCTGTAAGGCCTTCTCCTTCTCCCTTTTATTAGTTTATCTAAATGGGTTCCTCTAAATATGGAAGAGGAGATTCAGAGAGGCACAGGGAGTCCAGGGAGTTGCATTTTAACTATATAGAGCTGAATAAGAGTCAAAAGCAAGTGTTATGTGGTTCTTGGTAGAATTGGACTGTGAAGAGAAATTTAAGATTTTGGGTGGAGGAGAAGAATTGGTTTTAGATTACTTTATAGATTATCAACCTGTCATTTATCTCGCACTGAGCAGTTTGGAGTTGGCAATACTCGAGATAACACACAGTTGCGAGGGAATGGAGTGAGTAAATATTTTGCTTGTCAGCTTGCCGGTGCAGTGATGCAGGGGATTCGATGACGCTTGTGCTGTATGGACGAGCTTGGTTGAGCTGTGGATAGACCACTCTGCCACGTGGCAAATGGAGGGTGGTGGGTTGAGGATTAGAAAAATGAAAGGTGGAGAGGTTATGCGGCTTTGATCCATTTAGAAGGATCTCAAGGATGCTCTCTTTCTCTCTAAAGCACAAAAGTTCCAGCTCCGAAAGACGCTATTACCTCTCGTTCGGCGTCCGTCAATGGTCACCATACATGCAGTGTATGGCTACCCATAATTATGGAACTGAATGCACGAGAGGCCACTATATTAAACAGTCGAAAACGAGAACAGATCGAACCATACTGAAGATAACCCAGATGCAAGTTACACTAAATTGCAGCCGCATACACGCGGCCAAAGAGAAGGGTTCATTAGGTTGCACTATCATTCAAGGCATTCTCAGCGTTGAATCGTTATTGGTTCACGTTGTCGACCTGTTTCATACCGTATCACTACTCTGTTGCACGCTCCAAATGGAGTAGAACTTACTTAAGAGTGCTTAGACTCACAGAAAGGCCAGGAAAAGTTGCATTAGCAAGTATCAATCATCTATCCATCACGGGTTTGATTCTGTTGGGCTACGGCTAACGTTAGCCATGGCAATGCCTGAACTCAACCCAAAGCTCAATTGGGCAGGTATAGGTTTAGTTTCTCTTTTTGCTCATGGGTAATGGGGCGGGTAAGCGGTTAGAAACGGAGCATATGTATGTACATATGTATATGTATACATACATATGTATATGTATACATACATATGTATATGTATACATACATATGTATATATATATATATATATGTATGTATATATGTATATATGTATGTATATATGTATATATGTATGTATATATGTATATATGTATATATATATATATATGTATGTATGCGAGTGTGTATGTGTGTTTGTGTTTAGAAACGGAGCATATGTATGTATATATACATACATACATTTGTATATATATATATATATATATGTATATATATATATATATGTATATATATTTATATCTATATGTATATATATATATGTATATATATATATATATATGTATGCGAGTGTGTATGTGTGTTTGTGTTTTTGTGCATATCTCTCTTTCTCTCTATATATATATTATATTATATAGGAAAATTGGATCTTACTAACGTTTGATATACTCATCTACTGCTTTTGGGTGGTATACTCATCCATGCTTTTGAGTGGTATAACTATAATTTCAAAACTTTTAAGGAGCTTTCAAAAAGTACAAAGTATATTTTTATTACATGAATGCCACTCAAAAAGAACAGGTAGATATGAGTGAGCAGATGTCACTGGTGAGCAGAATCCAGTTACTCCCTCTCTCTCTATCTATCTATCTATATTATATTTATTTACTTATTTATATGTTGGGTCTGAGCTCAGGTACTGGTGGGTATTCCCCACCTCATTAGGGTCAGGTGGGTTGGGGTTGCACGGGTCAGGTTGTTGCGGGCCCTAGCTAAGGTCAACCCAAGTAAGTGCGGATCTGAGACTGCGTTTCCGAGGACCTGTAACCAGTTCTTTCTATCTGGCCTTTGCACAACATTATCTAACTGAGCGCATCATTCTTTTTTCATATGACATGAAAAACTGCATGTCTTAGGAGGCCGAAATCCAGAGAGCCATCTGCTTTAGTGTGGAGCTCTAAAGCGAAACAAAGAGTTAAGGTGGACTCTGTTTGTGGCTTGTAACGGTAGGTTGCTGCTTGTCTTGTTTACTCGTTCAACATAAAATCGAACTCATACGAGACGCAGGCTGTAAAGCAGCTCTTCAAACTTAAATTACTAATTGAGTAAATGAAGACCATCTTGCTCGTCTAAGTTAGAAGATGATCTATCTTTCAATGCAATGTTTCATCTAAAATTAACCAATTCAAGACATTGCGAAAGCAGGAAAAATTTACATATGCTCAGATGCATGATCAGAAACGAGAATCATTTGGTTGCAATTCATCTGGCTTACAAACAACAAGCCGAGAATGGCCTGAACTGGTCCCAATTCATCTCACCAAGCAACACGAGCGGAGCATATACCGCCATGTTAATTCTAAATCGAGTCACTATGCATGTTTATCTTGAGCCAACTAACACGCAGCTCATCTCGTCTGGCAGACCTAGAATAGCGTTCGATCATCAAGAGGTAAAAGCTGTGGATAGAACGAAGGAGATATCCGGAGTCTTACTGGTGATGCACAAGCATTACGTATACTGACGACTCTAAAGATGGCCACATGAGCCGATCAACACAGGAAGTGACATGGTGTATTGTCAGCCAGGGGACTGATCTAAAGAAGGCCATATTGATATTCTCTAATATAGGAGAAAGCTTGGCTCCTTCAGCAGCTGTACTGTCAGGCAAGGGACTGAGGTCATTCGAGCCCATATTTTGCTAGATGATGAACGACATGGTGCACTATCCATGAACATCATAAGGTAAATATGACCACCAAAGGTCCAAAAAAATGACAAAGGCAATGACATGAGTAAAGCTTCACTAGAGCCCATATCTGTAACAATCTTTCCTGAAAGCCGCAAGGAAATCCAGTGCCGGTTTGAGTCTGGCTCGTGAAGACAAACAGAGAACTACACCCATTTCCTTGCTAGACAATGAATCCACCATTCATTGCGACGAATTCATTTCAACGATACGGACTATAATTGACACACCAAATTGAAAATGGTCTTTGGAAGTTTCCTATCTGGGAAGCAAGACGCCCCCAATCATATCGAGCACACTAATAAAAACGATCCAAGCTCATATTTCAGGCACGGTGACGAGCCCTGCGCAACAATGCTCTAGTCTAATAATTTGCAGAATCATGAGCCTTGGCACCAGAACAGTGGGCACCTTTTCTCCCAAAGAAGCATTCACCAAGGTCGACAAAAAGGATGAATATTTTGGTGCCTGTCCTCTGAGAATGAGAGGTTTATAAGCGGATTTCAACGCTAGAAGCCAGTGCGGTTTTACACCCATCCTGATTCAGCCAAATGAGACTAATAATCACTGGTTAAGAAGAAAAACCAAAACCTAAAACAGTAGGATCCAAATGTGCATTTATCACTTTCAGCGTTTAAACCAAGGTTGTAAACATCAATCATTCCAGGAGAGAACTGGGTTGTGAACGGATAAGACTCACGTCACAGTTTAAACAAACCCATCTTATCAGGACTGCAATCGGATACTTGTAACAAGTCAACCAGAATAAGGTAACGTGATCAGAAGTCAGATTCCACATGGGACATTAAAAGCCCAGCTTGTGTCACGAAACAATGATAAGAATCGTGGAACTTTGAGGTTTAGAACTCTGAACCGTAAAACAAGATTCCACCATAAGCACTTCCTATTTGCTCATCCTTGCATGTGTAACAAATTTCCCATGTGGATTAGATTGTATTAAAATTTCCACAAACTCAATGTAAAAATTGAGGTACATTCCTATTTGCTCGTCCTTGCATGCGTATAACAAGCATGCGAACACGCGCACCTGAAAACGTACACAGACAGGGAGAGAACCAACCTCACATAAGAAGAAAACCATATGAACCCCACTTAAATCACAGAAGTAGATCAGTGGAGAGGGAATCGCTCGTCATCAATCTCATGATGCCAAAGCAATTATGTACAGCCTAGTTTCTAACAAGTTACGAGAAACATTTCCACATGACAATCCACTTACTCTAATGAAAAGAGTAGCATACCGCCTTCATTTCTTGGCTCCTCTGAAGTACATGTAGACTTGCTGCACAGCTCAAACAATTTACAGACGTCAAAATAAATCACGAAACGGGAAACCAACAAAAACGACAATCATACAAATAAAAGCTGACAAGGGAAGTGATGTTCTATATGGTTTTCCAACTCAAGCCACAGCATCAAGATAGATAGTTTCAGAACTTGCAATGCAGCACACAGATTGAGTCACATGTCATTAGGTTACATCTTACATACAGTAAGCATGCAGAAGGTCCTTATCAAGTATGCACAACCTTCATCAATTCCTACCACGAATCAGTTTACGCCTACGTATATAAATGATCCCCAATGGTCAAAACTCGAGTTTATTTCAGCAGGAAGCTAGCATGCATCTGTTATAGGTTTCTCTCTTGGCAAGAAAAGGAGGGCGATGTGTGCAAAATACTACACTGCCGCAGAAAAAGCTCCTAAACAACCTTTTTTTTTTTGGGTACGTACCTCAACTTTTTCCTTTTTATTTTCTCATGCTTGAATTGCTGTGACAACTAGAGAACGAAGCTCCTCATTTCCAGATCCAAAATGCTCAATCCATCTTTAGGCTTTCATTCTCTAACCAGATCAACGTGTTGACTCGCACATTACCAGCAGCCACATGTAAGACCTATAGATAGCTAAGCCACCAAATGACTGTCTTTTTCTTGTAAGCTTATTTCAAGAAATAAACGGACTGAGATCTGCCAAACCCAGGTTTCATTTAGAAAGAGAAAAGCCAAAGAGCAGGCAATGAAGGAAAGCTTGGGCCAGACAACGGAGGTTAGTCTCCTGGACCTATTTGGTGTTTATGGCCAGTTGCTGCCAACATAGGAGGGACCTTAGTCCATGAATCCAGCTCACGACACGCACACAAGCCATGGCAAGTTCTACCATCCATGGTTTTAAACTTACGGACGCCAAGGAAAACCGCACTGTATTGGCCTGTCAATAGCATAAGCAATAACGGATGTAATTCTGGAAACACAATTTTACCACAAGTATTTTCCACAAACAAGACTCGCGACAACATGGTCAATTCGAATGAATATGAAGATGATCTCATGAACCCTAATATTTAATTGAAATAAATTTAATCATTCACAGTGGCACATTTTAATTAATATCTGCTGATTGTCTCGCTCCCTTTCAAAAATCAACAAATTAAGAATAGGAACCTTTATAAAAGAAAAAGGAACACGCCATTGCAATAATGAGCAGAGATAAGTACCAAGTATTTCATTCCGACATATTTTACCGTCAGAATAAATGCTAGTAGGCATTCGACAGAGCTCAAACCACTCAGCTGCTCATATACTACTGGAAACAGATTTAGCATTTACAAGCACTCACAACAACAACAACAACTAAGCCTTTTCCCAAACATTTACAAGCACTCACACCACCATAAATTCTAAACTTGAGAACCACAGATGATAGATATAACCCTAAAACCAGTGCATCTGAAAACTGAAAACTAAGAGGAACAGGGTTTTTTCAGCATTCACCTGGAGAACCCACAAACTCAGAAGAGCTTCTAAGCAAAACAAACCAAATCCGACCAAGTAGAAGATCTGCCATCAAATAAGACAACATAAGAACGTCTAGTAGGGAGAATTAAATGTGCCTGAGTGGACTTTACAAAATAGTGGTGCAAATTCAAATGAAATGAAAAACGTTATATAGTTGTAGCCTCTGCTAAAATCGAAACCGATAAAAAATCTACAGAATGTGGTATACATCAGAAGGCACAATGACAGCTAGGTAATCCAGGATTTCAAACACCAAATAAATGTTGTCAATACTTGTTACATCTTTAAAGAAGTTCAAACTGCCAAACAGATTCACCTCACACTAATTACTGCAGAAAGATTAAGCACATACAATTTTCAGGAACTTACCCCCACAAGTACACTGGAGGAGAAGACATCAATAGCCGCCAGAATTCCCCTAATGGCATTGAACAAAGGAGGTATTATTTCGGCAGAAGATCCTCAGGATCGCATCACTAATAATTACTAAATATGAAAAATAACTAACAGCCTAATATGTAGGAAAGCTAATGAAAACCTTTAGCTGTGCAAAATAATCCACAGGATAGGAAAACATGCAGAATTCAAGCAAACAATGAAACTACTATTGACACACAACATATTTCCCCTTTGCGTTCATACATGAACGAAATAAAGTCTTAAATTTCACATTTTCGGATAACATTGATCTCTGGACAACATAATCAGTAATTTTATAGAACAATTACCTCAAACGTAATTCCTTATTACCACATCCTACTTCATCCAAAGCCTACTGACATTCACAGAATCACAATCATTTAGATGTAAATGACGGCACATTAAATACAGTGATCATTTCCATCCCAGGAATAAATATTTTCCAGAAACATATGCAAACATCTTATATGCCATTTCTAATCTGCTTATTTGATTTGAACATGTCTTCTTGCCCTACAATGGAGAAAGTCCAACACTGAACCTCAACAGAGTAAAATCAACAATGTTGCAGTAGTAAATTCTTTTCTCCAAACTAAGGATCAAAGCAAGACTGAGGAACTCCACATCAGTAGTCAAGTTATGCCACGAGATTTCAGAAAATCAAAGATATAAAAATTTTACCAAAACAAGGGAACAGCAATACTTCAAAGATGATAATGCTGTAACTGTAAGCTTGTTAGCATATGGCAAACAAGAATTTTGGAATGTTCTCCTCCTCCCATTATCAAGAGACATTCCTCAACCCAAGGTTATTACTGAACTACAAACAACAACAACAACTAAGCCTTTTCCCATACTAGACGGGGTCGGCTAACCAAGGTTATTACTGAACTGTTTTAGAATATCAAAGATTTCATTAAAAAAGTTTCACCAAAACAAGTGAAAAACACTACTTTCAAATATGACATTGCTGAAACCACAGACCAAATGAGAATTTTGAGCATTTCTTTATCCTTCCATTATTAAGAGGCATGGATCCATCTAAGGTTATTGTTGAACTGTGAGATCTTATGAGGTTAATCCACTTGAACTAAAAATTGCATCCCATTGTTCAACAAAACTAAATTATATGAAGCTTACAGGGAAACATAAGCATGTATTCTTTCAAAACAGCACCTACATCATTTAAAAAAAATCAACAATATCTCAAAGGAAAATATCATTTTTAGAAACTTACGTCAAGGACTTCCCTTGGAAGACAATAGGAGGAGCAATAGCAGCCAAGATACAGAAACCTATATGCACCTGTGCAATTAAAATATTAACATCACAGAGCCTAATGCACTTTAGATGTGGAGATGATTGGTATATGCTGATGCAAAGGATACTATTACCAGATACGACATGAAAAACCAGCCAAACTTCAAGGCACTGTCAGTCCTGAAATATACATACACCAGAATTAACCAGAATCCTCCATGAACACAACACAAGTATAATGGCATTCTAGTTTACTTCTAAGCTATCCATTTTGATGAAGGGAGGCTTATTCAAAAGAACCCTCAAGTTGAAGGTCATGACTCTATACCGGGGTGCACATATGGTAGGGGTACACCTAACAAATGTTATAAAAAGCATATTGTATTGATTAGCGATACAGGTATATCAGTACCTGAACCAATATAATTCATGTACCTGTATCAAAAAATACATTTATCACGACCATGATATAGACACTGTATCATTCGATACGGTTAAAGTTTTAAAATTCATATTTAAAAAAAATAATTTAGGTATGTTTTGACCTTTCTAGATAAGTTTCTTTAGTTCTTCTTGCATGTCAATGATCTATCCTTTCTTGTTTTCAAGACCAACTCCTTTCTCTCTAAAAATCTCATATATATTTAATATTCATTAATAGTCATCAATGTTGTAAAAATCGTATTGTATTGTATGATATGATATGATTTTATCGATTTTCATACGAGAATACAATATGATACATGCACACATATCACAATAAGTGATTTATCATACCGTATCGTATGATACGGGACTATATCATGTCGTATCATACGAATCGATGCTAATTTTTTGGGGCACAAAATACAAGAATCCGAAGTTGCGGAAATCACTTATGCTTCTGTCCAAACCCTTTTCATGTCATTCCCTTTCTCTCAAATCCCTTTTCATCCTTGTTCTTGTTGATTTTGTGGTTTGTTCACAAGATTCTAAGTTTTTCACAAAATTCAACTCCTCGTCTCTAGGGCTTTTGTCAAATTCGTGTCATACCCCTTTCCTTTTATATTCCACCCGATTCTTCACTTGAAAAATTTGAGAGTTTTATAGATTTCATGATTCTTGACCTGTAAAAATTTTTTTTCTTGTTAGATAATCACTCTCGTCTTAACGGCTTCATAATTCTTGACCTCTAAAAAGACCCTTTTTCTTCTCACGTCGTTGCTTTGGGGGTTAAACCACAGTGGTGCAGTTATAAATCTAACATCATAACTTTTATAAAATAAATAAATGAATATGGTCTGCAAAGAGCATGACTGGGACCGAGAATAACAGACACACACCGTGAACCATCAAGCATGCCAACTACAAGAGAAAGGACATATTAAAATGCGTCTTATTTTGCAAGTGAATAAACAAAGAGGACGCTCACCTCATGGCACGATACAGAGGCCTGTACCACAATACATAGGAAAGAGGACACCCAAGTAGTGCATATATTATTGCCAGAAACCAGATTTTAACCCCTGAAATTAGTGGGAAAAGAAAAGTCACATAGTACATTAAAACAGTTATTGCAAATTAAAGGAGAAAAATGGAAAGATAAAAAGACCAATCCACATACCTTCTCCTTTGATCCAGGCAACAGTTACTGCAAGAACATTATAAGCAAGACAAAGAACTATTCCTGCAAGATAGCAAGACAAGTAGCAACTTTTTCAAATTGCAGAAGACTTAGGCAAATTCAGTTGCAAAACATTGTTTATGAACATGGCTAGTAACTGGATACTTTTCTATTAGGTAAGGATATGATATGAGAATATCTTGGAACCGCTTAACACCAAGAACCTATATAGCACGCTAAGCAGTTAGCAATTATAAAGAAAATAAATATCAGGTTCATCAACCATTCACTTGTAACATGCTTGCTTGGTAGTGAAAAGAGATAACCTAAATGTGTTCTTTGTGACATCCTAACCAATGTTGTAAAAATCATAAATTTTATCGCATATCATACGAGTATAAAGTATGATATAGGCATATGTATCACAATAAGCGATTTATCGTGCCGTATTGTATGATACGAATCGATCCTGATTTATTTTTTTATAAATTATGAGAATCTGAAGTTACAAAAATCATTTTAGCTTCTTCCCAAACCCTTTTTCAAGCCATTTTCTTGCTCCCAAAACTTTTAGTTAAGGTAAAGAGTGGGTTGGGTTCGGGTCGATGAACTTGGCACCATCTTTGAAACAGAGGAGGTCAGTATCAGGTTGTGATGTAGATCTAGGATTGCATTCCTTGCCTGTAATTCCATCTATCTTGGGGTTGATTCTCTTTATCCAGCCAAGCATATGATCGAACGATTTGTTCTCCACGATCATATGCTTGGCTGGATGAAGAGAATCAACCCCAAGATAGATGGAACAACAATGGTTTGATGGGGCCATTGAGGTTGACACCATCTGAAAGATGAGTGGTCAAACCAAGTAAAAGAAGGAAGATGGTAGAGAGAGACTCATTACGAACATTTGCTGCCATTGAAAGAGAAAGAAAAACCAGGTTGCTTTCTATGACTCAGGCAAAACCTGGTTTTGCTTTGGGATTTACCTCTTGAGCGCATCACAAGGCCTGAACCCCTTGTGACCACTGCGCTTTGAGCTCAGACATGAAGATATGGAAAATCTTTTCATAGGCATTTGAAATCTTGTAGATAGTGGTGGTTTTCTATGGATAGGCAAGCCTTGCATAGGAAATGACAGTTTAGATTCAACACGGATATCCCTCCCCCCCCCCCTGGGTCGTAAATAGGACATAATGATTGGAGACATGATTCTTTGCGGATGCAGCATGATATTTACTTTTTTCTTTTTTGTTACAAGCCTAACACACACCCACACAAATGCACCATCTTGGAGTCAGCAACGGTGCTACAGTGCCCTGCCATTGAGCTAACGCTCTCGGTGCTGATTTTTTAGGCAATGCAGTACTTAAGGCAGTCCCTTTAGATTCAACTCAGGTGTTCCACTGCTCATAATCTCACTAATTGCCTAAAACAAGCAATCTAATTGACATACAAACAATTTGTGAACCTTAAATTGACCACAAGCAGTCACTTCTAAAAATGGTTTGGAAGATAATTGATGCACGCAAGAACCATCAAATGCATCATGATTTGCATGTTGTTGCATATTTCTTTAACCCTTCTATCCGATTTTCTCTATATATTGAATGTAATTGACCTTATACAAGATTTGCCAACTCATTGCAATATCCATTTAGAGTTAAGCAAGTATATACAAAGTGTCGGAGATTTCAAGAGATTTTTCAACACATTCACACGAAAAAGAGAAACATACTAGAGCATGCTCGATTGCGTGATTTGGTATACATTGCATATAATATGAAGTTAAGACAAAGGTAACAATTTTAAAAAATATGTATTATTGTTGCCTAGTTCTTCCTTATTAATAATGAATGATTAATGTGAATATCACATTTGATATTCTTTATAATTTAGATATTCTTTTTTATAAACAAATACAAAATGATGCAATAAGGGCAAGGAATGTATCATATGACCCATTGAGTTACTAAAATATTGATATTCTTGACGATTGGGTCGAAGAGGAGGAGCCCTTCATCAATTTAGATGATTAAAACTGGAGGGCACTCCAAACCAAAGCAGAACTTGGAGATGGAGATGGAGTTGGAGATGATGATGAAGATAAGGTCTTGGATGGGCGGATCCAATTGTGGAGGAGGAAGAGGGAGGAGATGATGATGATGGTGATGGTAATCCTTACTATGTCGATATTACAATAATTTTGTTGATTATGATCCACATTGTGGATGATTTTTTAACTTTTAATTGTTACTTTGTAACGTTCTGGTCTTTATGATTGTAAGTTGTAACTTTGTTGTTTATTAATTAAAGGTATTCAATATTCACGTTATGGTATGGATGCCTATTTATTATTAGATGTTATTTAACTTTGTTATTCTCTTGTCACAATCTCTCTAACTATTTTTATAGAGTCATAGACATTTACTAAGAATTATCTACTTCATTCAAATCAAGCTTTTGGATTCCATTTTGTTTAATGTTGATTGTGCTATGTTTTGTTCATTAATTTCAATTTTTGCATTTTTTTGGAATTTATTGATATTTTTATTTTATTATTAAGAAATGGAGAAAAAAAAAGGTATCGTACGATGTGGTATGATACATGTGTATCGGTGCCAAGTGCGATACAGGTACCAATACACTTTTTACAACATTTATCCTAACTCCTAAACCTATCACATGATTGCAGCCAATGGCAAAATGGTAACTCAAGGAATAACTTAAACCTATAAGACTGTTTCCAGTCAAAGAAAAGCAAGTCAATACATATCTACTGATATGGGTTTCACAAAAGACAATCTTTCAAACTTCAATGATTTTATTATCAAGTGCTTCCTTTTGGCGGGTATTATTTTATTCTGTAATGAAATAACAAATTAGACGTCAAGCAAAAGAGGTATCATTGATCAACTAAGTGTATGGCTACGCCTCTATTATGCACCTTGTGTGCAACAAAACATTCATAAAGAGGCTGCATATTCAAAGGATAGTATTATAACAGAAGAAAGATGAAATAAAATAGGTGGCATTAGACATTAAACGATGCTACAAAATCCACCTAGGTTTCTATAAGGTAGTCAATAATAGAAGCCTATTATTGGAGTTTGGGATAAAAAAAACACACCTAACCAACTTGCAAAAGCCACATACTGCATCCTCTGTGCATGTGCAGGTATTTCATTTGCTATGTCATGATGGATTATTGGGAAAAATGGAGGCCAGTTTTTGTCATCAATCGGGACACCAGCTGTGTTTACATAACAAAAGCATGTTACTTTACCTTGCCTTTCATGGGTAGAAGGAATAAAGTATATCACATCAAGAAACAAACAAGCAATATCACATTCAATATCTACCCCTTGTTATAGCATCTTCTCTCCGTTTGATTTCCTAGCAGATATGCAAAGAAGACCAATGTTATAGTTAGCACTAGACCACACATTCATGTTCAACAACTCAAAAAACTAAATATATGCATCATCATGCCAAAGCTTAAAAGGTTTCAACAACATCCTATAACTTTTACTCAGATGAAAGCACATGAGAAAAAATATATCCAATCTCATAGTCGCACAAATAAAGGAAACTTCAAGCAATACCTGTTCCTTTCTTTTCAACTCTGCTTCCCATGCTGCAAGTTCCCTTTGTTTATTCTTGTTATCCTGCGAAGAAACAACACCACTTCCAGAGAATAACAAAACTATCTCAAAGCTACTATAAGATAGGAAATTTTATATTTGAGGGACGGCACAACATACATTCATAGTATCCAGCGGTATGTCAACAGTTGCATCATGATTTTGACCAAAACCAAAAGGCTCTGAAGACAGTGGGGAAAGGCGTGATCTTGCAGGTGGAGCAGAAGCATTCTAACAAAAAGGAACTCTTATCAGGTCCATTAACTAAATAATACATACAAGAAACATCTCTCATCCATGATGAAAACTAGAAACTACTGGTGGCAGCTAACCAATTTTCAAAATAAACAAACCGAAGTTGGAGTTGACATATTCCAATACGCACATATAATCAGGTCAGATAGCCCTTATTCGTATAAGGTCAGTCAGAACGTTCTGACTTCTTTTTTGTGTGGGGAAATGAAAAATTGCCGCATATTGATTGCCAAAAGATACTGACTTGCATTGGAAACCCTAATAGGCTAATACCATAGTTTGTTAACCTACCATTTGTCGCTGTGTCAAAGGAAAAACAAAATGAATAACTTGGCAGTTGGCACACATATTCTACATGCTCAGTTAATAGATATATTTCATTATCATAGCCGGTAATAAAAGAATTTGACAATGAGAAAATTAATCAGGTTTACAGGTCTGTCCACAGCTAACCAAACAACACATAACATCAGATATAAGACGATTTCACTAGGAATTACAACTGACGTGTCTGAGCAAGAAAGTAAGATAATTAAACAGGCACTCATCCTGTATCTAAGGCACATTAGATCATGCCAATTTCATGGTGTGTCCTCTGGAACACTAGCCACAGACTAGTCTGAGACATGGACACAACTTTGACATCTAAAGTCGTTATCTTAAAATTATTTTATTTAAATTGTTAGTTTTACAAAAGAATCCACTCTCTATGTCAAAACGTAGCAAAGAAACGGTGGAATATGTATATAGACATTCAAGAAATGTTTTTGTGCCTTTATACCAAAAAAGTGATGGATGTTTAGACCTACGCAGTGCAATTATAGGCCACATATTGAGTAGGCTATTTCAATGTTTGCACGCCATTTGGTGAAAGTATGCACATGACTTCCCCCTGAATTTTGTAAGATCTTGAGTTACATTCCGTAAGCATGTTATAACCTTGATTAATAGGATAGTTGAAAAAAGAAAATACCCAAGGATTGTAACTTGAACTTCTATCAGGGCCTCGTTGAACCAAACAGTTTAGAAAAGTTTTAGTTTTATTCAGATGCCAAACAGGAAATGAACAATAGCACATTACTGAAACAAGCATGACATCCATCCGTGCGTCTCACCATTATAAGAGCTGAATACTTGTACCTTAGAAATCTTCTTCCATCTCATTCGTGCCACAGATAATAAAAGCAAGTATGGATGCTAGCGTCATCCTACACGTGGTAACATCGCCTTCAATTGGCTCAGTTATCACTACACATCTCAATAAAGGAGTAGATCGTAGTCCAAAGAACGATATAATACAAATTGGCTCTGAGTCACAAGCACATATTGTAAATACATCCGCTAATTCTGTCAAATAACAAACACTGGAAAACGAATTTTTAGTGTGACAATCTTATGCCAGAATTTCCCAAGTCAAATCCCAGTGACGACGAATCACATGTGTAGTGGGTAAAGTACACGCGATATGAGTATATAGGGAAGGCCATATGGGAGCCCCCTTGACGAAACTAGTTAAGTGTTACTCCTCAGATCGGATGATCACCACCTTCCAAAGGATTAGGATTCACAACAAGGTCCACATAACCGAACCAAACTTAAATGCTTGTTAATACAATCAGTAATTTGACTGTCGGCAAATTGCCAATCCCGCTACTAAAAGAAGCACTGGGAATGAAAAAGAGAAAGTGTTTTTTTACACCGAGATCACAAGATAACACCAATCCGTCCCACTTTTTACGCTAAATGAGTGAAACCTATTAAAATTTGTAGGCCACGCGCAGAGCAACCAAATCGGCCGATTTTTCCAATGCAGTAGAGAAATTATCACGAGATCCGGGGAAGAAAAATGCCACGCCGCGACGACCCAAAGCCCTTGGACGAAGACGATAGTTTTTTTCCAGATTTAGAAAATCTCGGACAAAAATAGTAAATGCATATCAACGCAGTCTGCATGAGCGCATAAAACGAAATGCAAGAAATGGAGAAAAAATCGCCAGATCGGGATCTTACGGAGAAAGGATTGACGTCTTCTTCGTCGAAGGGGTTTGGTTCGTCCCGACGCGGCATCTTTCTTCACCGGATCTAGCGAGGCGATGCGCGGGAAGGGCGGAAAGCAAGCAACTCTCAGAGAGAGAGAGAGACTTCCCAGGTCCGACTATAAAAAACCAACAAAAATGGAGTAGAGTGCCGCGTGATACGTAATTTACCAAATTATCCTCCGTTTCAAAACATCTTGAACTTCAAGGTCACCGCCCGCGCGCGAATCGCCGGTCGGCAACTGAAAGACGGTGTATCGTTGCCCCTGGTGTGGGTGTGTGTTAGGCTTAGGTCACCTATTGTAACCAAAAAAAATATAAATATATGAAAGACGGTGTGCAGTACTGGATCCAACCACTTTCATGATTCGTCACGACGGGACAGATATTTTATCCCGACCCGGAACTGATTAGTGAGATCCAGTGAGGACAACAATTGTTCCAACTAACTTTGCACATGGTAGGGTGCGAATAAAGGTGTTCATGCTCGGTTTGGTTTGGTTCTAGCTTCAATCTCGGACCAAATTCAACCGTGCTATAACCAAAACCGAACCAAATCAAACTGTCGATTTCAATTTGGTTCAATTTTAAAGCACGGTTTTATTTATTTAAAGGTTTCACTAAATGCAACCTATTACACCGTCAAATTATTGGGATCTACGGTCCATATTTTATATGTATAGAAGGTTATAAAACTCAATTTATACAATTATCAAGATTTGTATCTATATAAATATACAAACTACATATATATTCATGTTTTATATGCATATAAGGTTATAAAACTCATATATAAACTTATAAACTTAAGATAATATATATCTTCATGTATGTAAGCTTTATATATATATATATATATATATATATATATATATATATATATATATAATGGTTCACTTCCAACACCGAATGTGGACTAAATTGTCTGGCTTTTTTCATGTTAGAATGAAACCAAACCAAACCAAACGGCCAAACATCTAGTGGTTTGGTTCAGTTCTAGTGGTTCCTTAGGTGCAAGTGAGTCGAGTTACTCGCAAACTACTGAATGGTAACTCAAAATTTGAGTGTGTTGTCAAGCTCGACTAAGTTCCGACTCAAGCTCAGCATGTAAGTGAGCCAATCTTGAACCACCAGTACTCGGCTCCGGGTGCTCGTGGACCTAGTGGAGCTCTATATTATAAATTTGAAAAGGGTGCTCAGTTGCACAGGCAGAACTCTTCGTCCACTTGATTCTCGTAGCATAAAAAATGCAGTGCAGGACTGTAGATGGCTTGTGAAACGGCGACCTTGCTTAACCCATTAGTATTTGTCTCGTCTCGGCCGCTGGCGAGATTAACAGAGCTCTATACAATAAAATGCAAGATTGCTCAGTTCCATGGTGAGAACTCTTCATCCACTTTAGCCTCCCGTGGTAGAAAAAGTACAAGAAGCCGAGCAAACTGCACAACCCTTGTTGGTTTGTTTTCTGCAGGAAGAAGCCAAAAGAACCGCTAGCGAAATAGCCTATGTTCGAACATGATCTCGAAACATCGCCCTATCCTTTTGCGAATTGCGCACAACTAAGTTGCCTTGAGATATGGTTTAGATAAAAGTTCTACGAGTGCCATTCAAGAAGCTTCCACGAACCAAACAGATCAAACACAAATCAACCAGGAACGAGCCAAACCAAGCCAAAGTGCAAAGTAAATGCTTATGGTAAACCAATCGAATAAAACCAAAACTAGGGATGTTCATGAGACGGAGTGTGTCACGGGACAATTTTTTATACTAAATTTTTCGACGCCTTCGTCGGCCCGTGATGGCTAGAACCCCAACGGATTCTACCAGCCCCTTGTTCCAAAACGTGTTCTCATTTCGCTGTACATGTTCTTCAGCTTTAAGCCCTTGCTCGTGACTCTCCTTGACTATCTGGTTCACCCAAATCAAATGTCAAGCGATGGAGGCGGGATCAGCTCCTGTGATCTCCATGCATCCAATGTTACAAACCAAGACATAATATCACATCACACACACACGTACAATGGAATGAACTGAACTTCGCTTCCACACCATCTGTAAACCTGATGATTTTAAGCACTCACTAAAATCATATTAGAAACACTCATATCTTTCATTTCAATCTAACTACATAAGAATGTAGTAGTCCCACTAACAACTCACATATCATAACTAAACAACAAAATATCATGTTGGCGAGAAACAAGGATTTTTCACATCAGAACCAAACATCAACTCTGAAGATCATTGTCATATCTACGTAATGGATGCATCACTGATTGTTTTGTAACACACTTATCAAATTCATTAGCAATAAAGCTAAAAGATGATATAACGACGACAACAACAACAACTAAGCTTTTTTCCATACTAGACGGGGTCGGCTACATGGATTCTTTGTTGCTAAAAGATGATATAACACAATAAAAATTTTCATTCTATTACTTTGGGGCTTGTTTCAATCTTTTTAAGGATTTAACAAGTTTGCACATTTTAGTTTCATTCTCATGAGCCACAAAACCTTGAATATTTCATATAAATTTTCTCATTGAAATAATCATATATGAAAGTAATTTTCACATGGTGAGATCATGTATGGATGTCAATGCCATGAGCACTTAAATTGTGGTCATACAAGAAAGAGCATAGGTAAAAAAATAATATATTTCTTTCTTTTGTGTATATCCCTTAACAACTTGCTTAGCCTTATACTTATTGATTGTTGCGTCTATATTTTGTTTCTTCATGAAAATCTATTTGCATCCAACTACTGAACAATTAGGAGGCAAATCAATAAATTTCAAAGTTTTATTTGAGATAATTGATTGAATTTCATTATTAGTAGTTTTCTTCCAAAACCTAATCTCAAGTGAGGTTATATCCTGTTGAAAGATAACAAGACCATCCTTAATATTAAAAAGTGATCTCATTAAGTATTACCCTCAAAATTTGTCAATAGTTCCACTTGATTAGGAATGAAACTGATAGTAGGAATATCATCTCATTAAAAAACATTTTGAGGGCATACCATTCTTCGTTTGAAACACATTCTCAAAGAATGTTGCATCATTGAATTCTACTATTATATTGACATATATGTCAGATACATCAAATATAACCAAAAATCTATACATATAGTTAGTCTCCATATAACCAAAGAATATAACATGTATTGTTTTAGGTCATAATTTCTTTTTCTTCTATTTTGACGTAAGTACTTTTGCAAGACACTTTCAAACTTTGAGATTATTTGAGGCTCATCTTTCGACCCTTTGTACGCAAATTTTCGGTCCCATAAGACCAGATATGTGATACGAATGGGGGAAAGGAAAGAAGTGATTAGGAAGTAAACTTGAAAAGTAAAATACCTCTTAACGCTCTTCTCTTGATGTGCGATGTGGGTACATACAATTTTTTTGCCGTGCAAACGCTCGTCTGTACAAGGGAACTCCCAGCTGTCCTGCTGGAGGGGAAGTACACGCACGTCCTTCCCTTCTGCTCCCACTTTAGCCTCACGTGAAGTTTGGTTGTGCTGCTATAGAGACTTCGGTTGACTGCTCCTCCCACAATGGAACACGAGTTCTGGCACATGGAGGGAAGAGCTACTGCAAGGGAGGTTCGGCTGAACCTGGTTGAACTGTCGCTTGGTTGTACCAGAGACGTCTCCACTTGATGCCGCATCCTGCTGCAGGTTCTCCTCAGCCTCACGTGAGCCGCAACAACTCCAACTCTCACGGGAACATCAACCTCCACGAGAATTCCTTCAGCCTCCTGCTTTAACGTTGCTGCCTCACCTTTAAAGCCACGATGGAAGGCTGTAACCGCATCTTCACTGAGGGACACTTGGCTGTCCATGCAGGTGACCGTTCCATCATGCAAGGAGCTAGCTTCTCTTCAATACGTCTGGCAGGAGTAACCGCAGCCCATACTACTGGCTTGGGGTAACCGTTCCCCCCAAGCAAGGGACGGTTACTCAATAATCACTCCCTCCAAGCAACTCTCCTATTCGGTTCAAACCTTGAACCGAACCAGCAACTGTCTTGGAACCACCTAGCTAACCCTAACTAAGTGACTAACCTAGGTACTATTTGACCCTAGTTACAAGATCCAAGACACAATGGATCCATATCCGATCCAATACATGAACCAATACAAGACTCAGCCAACAATCGACCCAACCTAGCTAACCTAGTTGGGCCTAACTCACACCACTAGACCTAGCCCACTATGAACCGACACCACACTAAGCCAAGTTACACACACGACTCGACTTAGCCCAAATTCATAGAACACACCCGAGCTTTACAACGGACCGAATATAATATGTTTAACACATACATGTACAAGGGAGGTTTACATCAATCGATGCATGCGTCTAAGCCCGTGCGTCCCCTGGCGCTCGCGCTCTCTAAAGCCATCGAACGAAGGATGGAGACGGGTGCGCGCGAGCGCACGTGCCACAGGAATCCGTCCTGTGACAGAGTGGAGTATGAAATCCTCGTCTCCATTTCCATCTCAGGGATCCAACCCCCCCATGATCATTCAGGACCGAAATAGGAGAGAATGAAGGACACATGGAACAAGGGAATGGAGAAACACTGAATAGGAGGGAAGGGGGAGAATGAAGAAAACAGGGGGAGAGGAATGAAGAACACAAGGGGGCAGATTTGTGGGGCCGGGACACTGTCCCCGCCGAGGACTCCCTAATTCCATCCCCCAAATCCGCTCCGTTCGCTTGTCTCATCTGTTTAAGAAGACAGCACATTCAACATATTCACAGACCGTTCGCGAACTCCTCTGCTGTTACGCCAGACAGCCGGCTCAATGGTCCTAGAAAGAAAGAAGGCAGGCAAGCATGAGAGAGAGAGAGAGAGAGAGTGTGTGTGTGTGTGTGTGTGTCAGTGGATGACAAGCAGTGGCCAGAAAGGTGAGGGTTCGATGGCGAGCACCACTGCTTTCCCTTCAAAATTGGCGAGTGGAAATGAGTGACATAGGGCAGCAAAGGTCCGATTTTGAAGAAAATAGTAGCAAGAAAGAACATTTGAACATCTTGTAATTTCAAATTTATAAATAATATGTGAAGAAAATGCATAAGCCACAAGAAAATGCTACTAGTTTAGTATTAAGCATGACCACTATTCCCAAAGTAGATGTCATTTTGATTTAGTCCATTCACCACAATTCATGTTGTATTGAAAACACTGGTGATATTTGTTATTGTAAATATTAACATGCCCAAGAAACACAGTTGAAAGGATAATCGAAGCTGAGACATTACATCCTTTTGTATATTCAGGAGATGGCCACTGTATTCAAAACAGAGCTGAAAGGCAACAACCGCACAGTTCAACTGTTCTGCAAAACAGCCTTCCATGATTACAAAAGAAAAGAAACATGTTCATTGGGCAACGACGACCTAAAACTTTTGTATACTGTTGTAAGTTCGCAGTTTCAATGTAATTACCGTTGATTCAGTGTGTAATTACCATTGAACAGCAATGCAGGCAACATCCACAGCTTCCATGAAACAATTAGAGACAACTCTTAAGAAACCAATACAGATTACAGAAGTAATGATTTCAGATCCACAAGTCAGTTTTCTGTTTCCATGCAATGGAAGGATAGCAAATTGACCATAATAAATGACATTCTTATTAGGCATAAAGCAACTACATGCCCTATGTATATTCTGATGTCAGAGGACTGCTTCCAACATGACGAACACAAGGGAACTTTCTAGTTTCACTGGCAGCAGGACAAAGCGTGAAGGGCACTGTCAATTCTAGTAATGATGATGTTGAACATATCGCAGGCCACAATATTTACATACAGCTGGCTCCTTCAGGTCAAGACATATGAACTCAATCGGATGACCGAGAGCTGGATTGCTATCTGGAAAAAAGGATCATGCAAACAAGCATTAATTCCATATCACAGACAACAAGCACGATGATGCAATGGTAAACCACATTTGGAAAAACCCTTGAATGCAATGGCATGTCTTCAAGAGCTCAATTAATTCAACTCTTATCATGAGAGGAAACCACTACTTCGGTACCTCCTTCACAAGCAACAATCCGGTTCTTGACTTTGATGGGTGGGACTTCACTAATAAGCTCCATGGGAGATTTTCGGCTAGTGTCCTGCATATATTACAGGAGATAATATCAGAAACAAACGCAAAAGGAAACATCAGCTGACAATCACAGCAAAATTGAACCAAAGACATGAACAAGTCATGACTCGTCTGACGTGAGCATTATGACGGAGGGACCCTCTACCTTCCATTGTTTTACTAGGAGAATACGCCTCTTCCCAGAAACAAACCGCTACAGACTACAGTTCTTCCAAACGTGCCTAAAAATATTCATCCTGCAAGCTTCTGATGTCCATCCAAGATAGTGGGCATAATAAGTTAATCAGATCTGTCAAGAACTCATCTCAGAGTGAGTGAGGACTGGACCAAGAAACATCCCAGAGTAAATCAAGGGGCTAAATGACCATCTCAAGAAACATCTTAAAGGGCTTCAGGATTTGCGTTTTTTCAACTAAAATGTGGTTGTGATAAGTAATTTCTTCTGCCACGGATCATGGCAACTGAAATATACTTCATTCTAAAGCTTTGGATAAAGTTTCACAGCATATGGTAACCAACAAGCATGACAAAGCATATTATCACCAAGAAAACAAATCAATATAGAGATATTCCCACCTTCCCATGGGACCAAAATGTTTCTGTACAAGACGCATAACTTGTCCCTCCTAAAAATACACTTAGGAATGCAGTCAAATCACTCTGAATTCTAATTTTAGGAGATACTTCCCAGTTTCTCCATTGCAAAATGAAAAAGGGGGATCCAACTTGCTAGCATGTAGACTCGCGATGCCTTAATATGTGAACTTCTGCCATACTCATAAAACAACATTGCATTATTATGAAGGTGAAAGCATAGATATTTCATGGTAGAAAATAATATATTTATAATCTTCAGGGTGTCAATTGATAGCATCATTGGATTGTTCCCTCATCCTTCCGTTCTGCCAGTTTAGCAGGACATAGCATCTGAGAACATCTTCTAAGATATTCAAACTGTCAAGTTACAAGTTTCGCTATGTAGAAGATTTAGTCGACTATAAATTCACAGTGACAGCACGAATAAGTATGACAAATTATGTATGCCAGCAAGTGCATGTATGTGTGATCCACTTGTCTCTGCAAAAATGCATCTTTTTCAATTTTAATGTCATTAAATTTTATTTGTCAAAACATGTATACTGCAAGATTACTCATCTTGGCCACTTTCTATAGATCATGAAAGGAAATTCAGTTCTACTATGGAATACGCATATGTTCAGAGGATCCGCCTCTTGAACACAGAAATGCTGTTAACTCCATGATATCCATAAAACAAAAAGGTTTTCACCCTAAAATGTAGTTGGTTCGTCTATCATATGTTCAACATATACCGTGTATAATGTTGCACCATTTTATTTATTGTCATATCCAATGTTCCTATGCACCTTTATCATGTGCAATGAACTGAGACACCAAACACAGGAATTTGTATAAAGGATTGTATTTCTCCTCGCATTTTCCAATAGTAATCCCATGAGCAGGGTGCACCTTTGTGTCATCCTTTTCGGAAGGGAATAATGGCATAAAGGACAAACACTGATTGTTGGAATGGCATGGATGGACCAGGAGGTTCAATGTGAGGTTGGAATTGGACAGAAAGAGAGATAGAGAACATAAGTACAATTAGACTGATTAAGTATGCCATCAGTACAAAAAACAAAGGAGGAAGCATAAGCTAGTTCTTTAGTTTCAGTAAGGGTTACCCCTTGTGAGGATTTAATCAGCATGGACTCACCGGTCAGTTGGTAGGGAAGAACCTCGTTTTGTTAGAAATAAAGATTTTCAGAAGCAACTAAAATGCTTTCTTGAGGTAGGACTTAAATCTCACAGGGTATGACCCAAAATTCTCACCAGGATTCTATTTCGCAGTTGGTTGAATTGAACATTTCCATCTTTTTGGTAAATAGCTGTCATGGGTTCTAAATAATCCTCAACAAGTTAGAATATGAAGCTATGAACACATTCTACACAAAGATATAAGGAAGTTTTAGGGCATGGCAGAGAGCTTCTAGTACCATCAAGTATAAGATAGGGTTGGGTAGCTGGTTGTATTAGGTGGCTGCCCCACTTTTTAGCATCTTGTAGTCTTGCTTCTTGGGCAGTTCTCTTTGTTGTATTTTCTTCTCTGCTAATACAGGTGCCTAATCGCTTAATTTTGACCACATATTAGAGATATCTACAGAAATTTTGAAATGTTACTTCTGTCATTTGTAGACGATTCCATGAATTTACTTTAGGGAACTGCCTGTTCTTGTTTTTATAGACGTTATAGATGTTGATAAGAGGTCTTGTAGCATGATGGTATAAGATTATCCTCCTGTCTTTCTACGTTGGGTTTAGAATTTTAAATTCATGAATCTTGTACTGGCATGCAACTATTATTAAAATCCACAGAGTAAAACAGACCCACTACAATAGGTAGATATGACAATTTTTTTAATTTCTTGATAAAAAAAATTAATAAATCCAAAAAATACAAGAATTGAAATTAATGAACAAAACATATATAACAATCAATATTAAACAAAATTGAATCCAAAAGCTTGATTTGAAATAGATAATTCCTAATAAATGACTATGACTCTGTAAGAACACTTTGAGGTTGAGCATAACAAAGGTAAATAACATCTCATAATGAACAATCATCCATAACATGAATATTGAATACTTTAATCAAGAACAAAGTTACAATCATAAAGACTAAAACGTTACAAAGTTAAAATTACATTTAAAACAATCATCCACAGCGTGGATAATAATCAATAAAAGCATTATAATCGACATAGTCAGGATCACCATCACCAAGAAGAAAAAGGATTTTTTAGAGGTCAAGAATCACGAAAACTGTAAAACCCCCAAATTTTTCAAGTGAATAATATGATAGAATGTAAAAGGAAAGTGATATGCCACGGATTTGACAAAAGCCCTACAAACGGGGAGTTGGATTGGGTTAAAAACTTCATAATCTTATGAATAAATCATAAATCAACAAGAATAAGGATTGGAAAAGGATTTGGGAGGAAGGGAATGGCGTGAAAAATGATTTTATAAGAAGCAAAAGTGGTTTCCGCAACTTTGGATTCTCGAATTTTATACCCAAAAAATCAGCATGACTCGTACGATATGAGTTATACGGTATGATATGGTACGATAAATCGCTTATTGCGATATGTATGCATGTATTATACCATATTCTCATACGATACAACAAACAACAACTAAGCCTTTTTTATACTAGACGGGGTCGGCTACATGGATTCTTTGTTTCCACAGAGCCCTATCATGTGTCATGTTAGTAGTTAACTCATAATAAGCTAGATCATTCTTTATTGTTTCTTTCCAACACTTTTGTGGTCATCCTCTACCTCTTTTAATACTTTCCAATTTTAGTTTTTCATACCTTCTTATTGGTTCTTCTTTTGATCTTATTTATGTATGTTCAAACCATGTTAAACGATATTCTCTCATTTTATCCTCTATTGGTGTCACTTCTAATTTGTTTCTAATAACCTCATTATGTATACAGTCTTTTCTTGTATGACTACTCATCCATCTCAACATCTTCATTTTTGTCACGGACGTCTTTTGTACATATTGATGATTAACTGCCCAACATTGAGAACCATAAAATATGGCATGCCTAATTGTTGCTCTATAATATTTACCTTTTAACTTTAATGGTATCGTCTTATCACAAAGAATACCTTATGTTCCTCTTCATTTTAACCAACCACCATTAATTCTATGCGTAACATCTCCATCAATTCTTCCATCACTCCGAAAAATTAACCCTAGGCATTTAAAACTTTCCTTTTGGGATGCAATGTGTGCCAATTTTAATTTCAATGTCCTCTGAAGCAACCAAATGATCAAACTTACATTCCATATATTTTGTCTTTGTTATACTAAATCGGAGGCCTTTGCTTTCTAATGTTTCTCTCCATAGTTCTAATTTTCTATTAACTTTTTCCTTAGACTCCTCCACTAACACAATGTCATATGCAAATAACATACACCAAGGTACTTCATCTTAAATATGTTTTGTTAACTCATCAATCACCATTATAAATAAGTATGGACTTAAAGTTGATCCTTGATGTAACCCAATATTAACTTCAAAGAAGTCTGTCATTCCTAAGTCCTCACACGTGATTTTGTACCATCGTACATGTCTCTTATAAGGTTAATGTATGTCCATGGGATACCTCTTTTTTTCAAGGTTCTCCAAAGAACCTCCCTCAGTACCCTATCGTAAGCTTTTTCTAAATCAATAAATATCATGTGAAGGTCTTTATTTTTTGCTCGAAAATGTTCCATAAGACGTCTCAAAAGGTGAATCGCTTCAACAGTAGATATGCCTGGCATGAATCCAAATTGGTTCTCTGTTGTACTTGATACTTGTCTTAACCTACGTTCGATAATTCTTTCTCACAATTTCATAGTATGACTCATTAACTTGATACCTCGATAATTCGCACAATTTTGAATGTTTTCCTTGTTCTTATATATGGGTATAAGTGTACTTGCTCTCCATTCCTCGGGCATCTTTTGGTTCCTCTATATTTCATTAAATAGTCTTGTGAGCCAAGTGATTCCTATTTCTCCTAGTATTTTCCAAACTTTTATATGAATATTATCTAGTCCTACCGATTTACCACCCTTCATATGTTTAAGAGCCTCTTTGACTTCATTCTTTTGAATAAGTCGGTAGAAGTTTTGGTTTATATACTTTTCTGATTTGGCTAACTCTCCTAAGCTAATACTAACATCTTTATTTCCATTAAAAAACTTATAGAAATAGTTTTTACATCTATTTCTTATATCAACATTTGCCACTAAAATTTTTCCATCCTCGTCTTTGATGCATCTAACATAATTAAGATCTTTAGTTTTCTATCTCTAGCCCTAGCTATCCTAAAAATATCTCTTTCACCCTCTTTTGAGTTGAGTTTTTTATATAAATCCTCTCAAATTTTAGCTTTTGCTTCACTCACTGCCTTTTTCGCTTTCTTATAAGCCTCTAAAGTTTCACTAGTTTTCTTAGCATAATGTAATTTGTAACATGCCCTCTTTGCCTTGATTTTATTTTGCACTACTTCACTCTACCACCAAGCTTCTTTTTGTGCCGGTACACCTCCCTTAGATACCCCTAACACATCTTTCGCAACTTTCCTAATATGTATAGCCATATTGTTCCACATATCACAGGGTGTGCCAACATAATTCCAAACATCTCCTTGCAGGACTTTCTGTTTAAATATATCTTCTTTCTCGCTTTTGAGATTCCACCATTTAGTCCTAATAGCTCGATGCACTCTTTTCTTCTTTGTCCACTTTTTTATTTGTAAATCTATAACTAAAAGTCGATGTTGGGTGGTTAAGCTTTCTCCAGGAATTACCTTACAATCTTTACAACACGCTCTATCTTTTTTTCTACAAATAAAGTAATCAATTTGTGTTTGTGATAAGCCACTCTTATGTTCATCAATAAGTAATTAAATGTTCATCTCGTTTTTTGAAGATTGTATTGACTATAAAGAGATCAAATGCCATATCAAAATTTAAAATCTCCCTACCTTCCTCATTTATATCCCCAAAACCAAAGTTTACATGAATCCCTTGATATCCTAATGCCTCTTTACCGACATGTCCATTTAAGTCTCCTCCTAAACAAATCATCTCCCTTTGTAGAATCTTTTGAATCACCTAACTCTTCCCAAAAAGCTGTCTTTATACTATCTTCTAGTCCTACGTGGGGTGCGTAAGCACAAACTATATTCAAAACCTCTGCTCCTAACACTAATCTCAACGTCATGATTCGGTCACCATATCGTTGTATGTCTACTACACTATCATTTAAATCTTTATTTATGATAATACCAATTCCGTTTCGAGCCTTTTCTTTACCTTAGTACCATACTTTAAAACCTGTATCCTCTATCTCCTTTGCTTTTTCTCCAACCCATTTTGTCTCTTGTAAACATAGAATATGAATCTTTCTCCGAATCATAGTATCTACCACCTCCATTAGCTTACCAGATAATGTTCCGATATTCTAAGAACCAATACAAATCTTATTATCTAGGGTATGTAGAACAAACCACGTCTTGCAACCAAGTGATTCCTATTTCTCCTAGTATTTTCCAAACTTCTATAAGAATATTATATGGTCCTACCAATTTACCACCCTTCATATATTTAAGAGCCTCTTTGACTTCGTTCTTTTGAATACGTCGATAGAAATTGTGGTTTATATACTTTTCTGATTTGACTAACTCTCCTAAGCTAATACTAACATCTTTATTTTCATTAAAAAGTTTATAAAAATAGTTTTTCCATCTATTTCTTATATAATCATTTGCCACTAGAATTTTTTCATCCTCGTCTTTCATGCATCTAACATAATTAAGATCTTTAGTTTTCTTATCTCTAGCCCTAACTATCCTACAAATATCTCTTTCACCCTCGTTTGAATTGAGTTTTTTATATAAATCCTCCCAAATTTTAGTTTTTGCTTCACTGACGGCCTTTTTCGCTTCCTTTTTTACTTTCTTATAAGCCTCTAAAGTTTCACTAGTTTTCTTAGCATAATTCAATTTGTAACATACCCTCTTTACCTTGATTTTATTTTGCACTACTTCACTCCACCAACAAGCTTCTTTTTGTGCCGGTACACCTCCCTTAGATACACCTAACACATATTCCATATTCTCGTACGATACGCGATAAAACTATATCATAACGTACGATATGATATGATTTTTACAACATTGGTAGAGAGTGTAAGGAGTTGTTTGTTCTACTACTAACACCTATAGCTAGCTCAGCATGAAAAGAGTTAAGCATTGAGCTTAGGCCCTCTCATGCAATCGGAGAAGAAAAGGCAGCCCTCACTCATAGGTGTGGAAGATGGAGGAATAGTCGCTAGGGATGCCAGAGAAAGGACAATGCAAGATGTCGTCGCCAGGAATGCCAGAGAAAGGACAATGCAAGATGTAGTCGCCAAGGATGCCAGAGAAAGGACAATGCAAGCTGCTTTTACACATCGCTTCATTCTAACCAAAGAAAGCAGCAGAAATAAATCTGCTAATATGTTTACCCAGTGTTGTCCGTATCGCACCGTATCGTATCGTGGGCCACCACGATACGATACGGGGGCCCGTATCACAGGTGCGGGCGTATCGCAAGGCGATACGCCCTGGGACCCTTATAAAGGGTCCCGGGCCGACTGAAACCCGCGATTTTTTGCGAGTTTCCTCTCTCCTCTTGGGTTCCTCAAGCTCCTTAAGAGCCGGTTTTCGCCTCCTTAGTGTTCAAAGCTCCAAAATCGTACCCTACGGTGTTCGTGCAAGCCTCCAAACTCGGATTTTGGTATATTTTTAATGTTTTTTCCATTTTTTTCTTTTATATTTATTGCTTTTTGTCTTATTTTAGTTTTTTTTTTGAATGACAAAATATGAAGTTATTAAGTGTGTGTGTATACGATTTTTATTGCATTCATGAAGTGGGAGACACTCGATTTGAGTGTTATTTGAAGATTGGGAGATTTACGAAGTGCTTTTATTTTCAGGTTTTTGTTTGAATTAAAGTACTCCATTGAGATGGCAGGAAGGAGTGGTAGAGACTCTCATTCAAAGTCTGATGATCCAGCATGGCAGTGGGGTATACTAGTTGAGGGTTCAAGGTTAAAAATCAGATGTTTATTTTGTGAAAAGGTGGTTAGTGGTGGAATTTCAAGGTTGAAACAACACCTAGCAAGAACCAGGAAAAAAGTTGCTCCATGCACAGGCAGAGTTAGAAGTGTGCCAGAAGGTATTAAATGACAATGCTTGCAGATGATTCAGAGCATACAGAAAAGGAGACAACAAAAGGATGATTTCCAAATGTGTGAAGAAGCTGATGATGCTACTGCCATTGGAGTTGGATTCACTTATAGTTTGCCTTCAGATGCTAGAACAGATATTGGTAGTAGCAGTTCGCGAGCACCTGAAGACTTTGGAGGTGGCAGAAGAGGAAGTTCAGGAAGGAGTAGAGGAAGAGCTTCTTCTTCTAGCATACATTCGTTCTTTCCTCCTTCCACTACACCTGGTGCTCAGCCAGGAATTCGTGCTACAATGGCTTCAGAACAACTGCATGATCAAGCAGACCTTGCAGTGGGTAGATGGTTTTATGATGCATGCATTCCATTTAATGCAGCAAACAGTTTTCATTTTCAAGCAATGGCAGATGCAATTGCTAACATTGGTCCAAGATACAGGATGCCCTCTTATCAGAAGTTGAGAGGGAAGATATTATATCAGACCGTGATTGAAGTGCAGCAATATTGTTCGACTTTGAGACAATCGTGGAAGGAAACAGGATGCACTATCATGGCTGATGGATGGACCGATAGGCGAGGAAAGACATTGCTAAACTTTCTTGTATATTATCCTAAAGGACTCATGTTTTTGAGATCTCTAGATATGTCACAGGAGAGGCATACTGCAGAGATCCTACGAGAGGAATTTGATAAGGTTATACAGGAGGTTGGGCTAGAAAATGTAGTCCAATTGATTATAGATAATGCAGCTAACTACAAAAGCAGTTGGAAAGGAGTTAGCTGATATTTATGGGACTTTCTACTGGACACCATGTGCAGCCCATTGTTTAGATCTCATCCTCGAGGACATTGGTGAGATGGATGAAATAAAGGCAGCAACTGAGTGTTGCCAAGATATTACAAAATTCATTTACAACCATGCATTTGTTTTGTGTATGATGAGGAGATACACAGAAGGTGCAGAGCTTCTTCGCACAGCTGCAACTTGGTTCGTAACAAACTTCTTATCTGTACAGAGTATTATGAGACAGAAGCAAGCTTTAAAGAGAATGTTCTCCTTAGATGAGTGACAACAATTTGCAGAGTTGCCTCAAAACAGAACGAACAGAAAGTTAAATGAGATTGCAGAAACGGTTTTTAGAAGTTCATTTTGGAATGAATGTATCAGATTATTGAAAATTACTTGTCCTTTAGTGAAAGTTTTGAGATTGGTTGACAGCGAGGAGAAACCATCTATGGGCTACCTTTATGAAGCCATGGACATGGCAAAAGAAGCGATCAGAAATAACTTTAATGAAAAAAAAAGAGATTATGTGCCCGTGTGGAAAATAATTGATAGTAGATGGAATAAACAATTGCATCAGCCTATTCATGCAGCAGCCTACTATCTAAACCCACCATTGAGGTACTCAGCAACCTTCAAAAGGGACGGTGAGGTTAATCGAGGAATCATTGAATGCATCGACAGATTAGTCCCTGATAAGAGCATAGTAGATGCAATACATCGAGAGATGGAGATATATGATAATGCTCTTCACTTGATGGGTTTGCCTGTTGCAATTCGCAACCGCTCTACGATGCGTCCAGGTACATTGTTTATTTTCATATTTAAGTTGCATCTTACATTACTGTGGATTATTATGTCTCTAATGTTTATATTTTTTTACAGATGTTTGGTGGAACATGTTTGGAAGTGATTGTCCAAACCTTAGAGATTTTGCAGTTAGAGTCTTAAGTCAAACCTGTAGTGCAACAGGTTGTGAAAGAAATTGGAGTGTTTTTTATCACATCCATACAAAAAAGCGCAACAGGTTGGAACACAAAAGGCTTAATGATTTGGTTTATATTCGTTGTAACATGCGCCTTCGTGAAAGGTAATGTTGTATTACTTTCAAATTTTCAATTCAATATTATTTAACTTCAGTTTTCAATTGTTAATATTACTTACTAATTGTTTATCTTTGTTTGTGTCGTAGGCAATTAAAAAAAGTAAATAGAGAAGAAAGTCAGTTCGATCCAATAAGTTTGGATAATTTTGATATATTAGAAGATTGGGTTATGGAAGACACTGAAGAAAATGCCCTCCTAACACAAGAAGACGTTGCCTGGATTAATTTGGAAGGAGCGTAACAACATTATGGAGATGAAGAATTTTATTTTGAAGAAGAAGGTGTGGGCGTGGCTGATGATGATGAGGATCTGCAACAAGGAGAAGATGAAGATTATTTAGTTGATGATCCTGATTACAATTTGCAAAATGTAACATTATATGTAACTGTAGTGTACTTTAAACTATGTCTGTATTTTATTTTTTGGATTCAAAATATGTAAATTTGGATGCAATTGTTCAATGCTGAATGCTCAATATGTACTAAACTTACATTATATGAATTTAAAGCAATTATCAGATTTTTCTTGATTTTTTTCGATTTTTTACTATTTTTTTATTAATTTTTAATTAATTTTTGCATTATTTTAATATTAAAATACGACACGATACACCCGTATCGTGGAGCCCAGCTATACACGATACGATACGCGTCAGACAACACTGGTTTACCCATAAAAGGGCGAGATTTTTGCCTCTCATACTTTCTATTGTTTCAAGAGACCAGGGAGACTAAGGCTAGACAACCACTCACATTGACCATTAAAGACTTCCTTGCTACCACTTCCAGTCCATGTCACAAGGCCTCCCCCACGGCCTTTTAACACTACAAGATGATGCACTTAGGCAGGTCGAATTCAGCGATTGGAGTTCATTGCTGGACCGAATCAAATTGGATGGCATGGAGAACCTCAAGAATGAAAGACTTCTCCAGACCCCAAGCCAATATCTCCCGTAGCCGCTTCTCCTGGTGGCCTTCATCCACATGAGAACTCCTATTTCCTTATTTAGACAGGTTTAATGTAACTTCTACTTCCTTACCAACCTTATCGTTGGTGGTAGAATTTGAGTAATTTGAATCCTCGTGTCTGTGCACTACAGGGTATTCATGGTATACATTCTCATATGTAATTTGCAGAACCAAAGTTAAAGAAAACTGCGTTAACATGTTCCATGCAAGTTCCTGCTCTATGGAAAACTTGCAGTAACCCTCAGTAAAAGAGCAAAGCCACATCACAACAAATTGGCTACATTTTATTTCGAGGCAATCGACGGCCAGATATAAGCACAAACAGTAACAACCCGAAGCCAAGCACTTTGCAGCCAAATGCAAGCAATACGTTATCTATTATATACCTCTCCATGAAAAACTGTCACATTCCATCCAAATCCTAATCTCCGGTTATGCAATTAACCGGGTCGAACCAAGAACATGTGTAACCGAAACCTGAAGTTCAGAAAAACTAATAACCATTCCCCCACACACCAAAAAAAGTCGACATTGAAATCCCGAACGAACAATTTTCAACAAAACCTCAGATACCGACTAATCCGGCAAACCAATTGACACCTAATTAACCCTGGAAACGGACGAGATGAAGATGCAAACATTGTAGAGCTATCAATAAAACCTAAATCCAACGAAAAAGGAAAGATAGATTCAAATGGGTAGAAAATAAACGCTTTAGAAGATTCTAAATGGGATCAAGAAGGAGGAACCTGCATCCATTTAGCGGTATGAGCACTAACGAGAGAGGAGAGGCTCCGAATATTGTTGCTAAAGCATGATGGATCAGATCTTCTCAGATGTGAAGTGAGAAGGAGATGCCCTAATTTCTGTCCGGAAGCCATTGCTCGCAAGAAAGGAGAGAGAGCTTCTTGTGTTCGAGACGAAGACAAGGGCTTTATTTGTGCGAATCGAGCATTTCAAAATATGTTCACTGGTGGGGAATTTGCGGAAATTTTCCTTGGAGGAGCTCTTTCTTTTCCCGGTAAGGTGTGGCACTGGTACCCTCAAGCCGAAGTGTGGGTGTGTTTGATTCATGGTATGGTACTGAAACTACAGTTCAGGCCTAGATGAGACTGAAAGTCATGTTATGGACCACGTTCTGAAACTGATTTCGCAGTTGATTTGCTCATAGCCCTTTGTATCATTAACAAAGTAATTCCTAAAAAATACTAAACGAACAAGAAACCAAATTTTTTACAACTATTTTTAACTAAGGGATCATTAACTTAATCGAACACCCACATTATTTCCTACGTCTATTTTTATGCTAACAGAGAGTAAAAAACAACGATAGTAAATAGAAATTTTCGAGACTTACATTTCATCCTAAAAACTAAGAATTCTCGGTGGAAAGCACTTCGATCAAACATATTAGCCTTGATACCCAGAAACAAATTTTCAATCCTCGTTAGTCTTGATGGTAGAATAAGAAAACCAGAAAAAATAATAGGCATCAGACACGACGAAAAGAAGGCGTAAGTTGGTTTATAACATCATGGTGTATGATTCATCATGTGGATTTGACATCATAGTTCCTAAAAATACAAATCTGACCCATATAATACCGTGAATCAAAGAGCTTTCGGTTCCTACATGGCGGCCCAATTGCAGCAGTAAACATCGGCACCTGCTGGTTTTCTCTATTCATAAGACTCGAACTCCCAATTAAGGGTGTGCATTAGTTGGTTTGGTACAATAACCGAACTGAAATAACCAAAACCGATTTTTTCTAAATGTGAAAATCAAACTTGAACAGATTTGTGTAGGTACCCAAACTGAACCGAACCAAACCGAATTGGTTTGGTTTTGTTATTCGGTTTACCGGAATTCTCTCTCTTACTCTCTTTATATATATAGGTATGTGTATGTATATGTATATATATGTGTACATATATATACACATATTTATATGGACATGTATGTATATATTATATATAGGTATTTGTATGTATATGTATATATGTGCATGTGTGTGTATATATATATATATATATATATATATATGTACATGTATATGTATGCATATATGTATATGTATTTTCGGTTTTGTTATTCGTTTTACCTGGTTTCTCTCTCCTACTCTCACTATATATGTAGGTTTGCTTATGTATATATATGTGTATATGTATGTATATTTATATGTACATGTATATATATTAGTATATGTATGTGTATGTAGAGAAATTGAGAGATGCTAGACACCTTCTAGTGCCAAGCTTTAATAGACAATCCTATGCAATTGACGTGCCCCTTGACATCAATATAAGCTTCGAGGTCATAAATGAAGTTTGGGGTGAGTGTTTTGATCACTACCGTCTCATTAATTAATCGCACGAATAGTGGTGATGATCAAGTAATACCTGGCATGTGAGATTGTCTAGGAGAGGGGGTAGGAACACCTACTCTATGTGTGTATGTATATGTATGTATGTATCTATATATTATATATATTGATACATATATACACATATATATATATATATATATATGCATATACATGTAAATATATATTATACACATATATACATATAAACATATTTATATTTACATATGTATATCTATTATATTTGGTTATTCGGTTTTCAAACCTTGGAAACCGAATTGAACCAATAAACATAATTCTTTTAAAGACCAAACGGAAACCGAACTATTTCGGTTCGGTTATACCTGAATCATGCTCAGCCCTGCTCGAGATGGACCAGCCAAGTGTTGGTCTTAGAGGAGCTAAATGTAACGAAACATAAAAATCCCCAAGAAACCATGACTTTGTCACTGCTAGGGGCGAAGCAGCATTTTACTTGAAGCATATCGACCTTTATAGTGGGGTCTCTTAGTTTGGCTTATAGTACTAGGCCATTGGTACTCTAATGATAACTTGTTCAACGAATCGTACCGAGTTTTCGTATGAGACATGGTAACGACACGAGAGAAAAAAGATGCTTCGGTTTTCATATAAATCTCCTAATTCAGTTCCTATAATCTTCCTTGTTTTTTCTTCTATGCCAAAGTTTTTCATTCAAATTTCGTCCACACAACTGTAATTCCACGAACGACGCACGTTAGCTCCACAACAAAACCTGGATTCAAAAAATCAAAGTCCAATTCTCTTAGAGGCTTGGATATATCATAGCACCCTACAGTGCCCCCCTACCTCTGCTACTGAATGAAGGGACTATTTCTCTCGTATTCTTGTTGGAACGCTGTCAACATTCTTCTACTTTTTGATTGGAGCTTTAGGTTGCCACCTTTTTGAAGATTAAACCAGGTGAGTCATCGTTCTTTCTGCAGCGTTCTTTCTTGTTTTATCGTCAATTAACATCACTTCAACTGTTCTTTCTAATGATATCATCATGCATGCAGTCCCAGGATTCATGCTAATATGTAGCCAATCTTGTAAAACACTACTCTCTCTACAAAAAAGAATCTAAAACACCCCTCCGTCTCCCTTTCAGATCCTGCTTCAGCCGATCGGTGCAAAGACTCTCTTTCGTTTCTTCTAAACGAGAAGACTCTCCAAGATTTAGGTTCTTGTTCACATCTCAGACCACCGCCCTTGTTTTTCCATCAAATGCACGACGGAATAGATGCGAAGCCTGCGTCTTTTTGGCTGCTCACTGTGTTTGTTTCTCTTTCACTAATCTTTACAAACAAGCGTCTGAGATTCGAGAGGAATTAGGAAAGACCCTTTCTTGGTCTGTTGTTTCTCTCGTTAGTCTTTATCAGCAAGAATTGCACATTTGAGACGAATTGAGAGAAACCCATTTGTTGGTGTTTGAAAAGAAATGGTGGGAATCTTCTCCAGGCTCTCAAAGGAAGGGGGAAGCCACTGGCGAGCAAGGTCAATAGTCTTGTACGTCATGGAGTGAAGAGACTGCTTCACAATTGAAGATATGAACCTACAACATCTCCATAGAAATGGTGTTCAACGGCTTCCAATATCACATGTCCACAACAGGAAAAACTTGTTTTTGACGCCAGTAGACCAAGCGCGAAAGAAGCCGACTTTCATGATACATTCATTCCCCACGTTCGAGATGGAAAAGAATCACGCATATAGTTATTTGACACTACTATCATCCAAACGGAGGATCAGATTCAGGTTGAGTATGAGGGGAAGATGTCCCGACTCTTACCCAACACTTTCGTGTGCGCATGCGCATACACACTCCCTCTCTCTCTCTCTCACACACACACATAGCACATACATATCTATTGTTTTTTACTATAGCCTATGCTCATTGGAGAAAGAGATTAGGTTCCCATACTGTTGCCATCTCTAGGAACCCCCTTTTACACATAAAAGGGTCATTCTCGGCTTAGGTAACGATTGGACTGGTCATTTAGTCCATTACCTTAAAGGATAGAGCTAAGCTGTAACAGATGAATGTTTCCGGGATTTTTGGTAACATCTTTGAGATATGTTCCAAACGAGGGAAGTCACAGGTGGAACATCCGAGATGAGAGGGAGCGGGTTGCTTATAAAAAAGATAGCCATTACAGGTTAAAGATATATATCCGAGATGAGAGGGAGCGGGTTGCTTATAAAAAAGATAGCCATTACAGGTTGAAGATATATAGATTTCAAACAAGATATAGAAAGACTCACAGGCCTGAAAACTATCACTGGAAAACTCCTGTATGAAAACCTCGCACCCAACCACACTCGATCTCTCTCAAATCTGCTGCGTACAAAAAGTGGTCGGCAAACGTTGAAGAATAAGTCTCCACATCGCAAAGCAGGAGATGCAGACCGAAGCTGTTCTGTGCTGGGAATGCCGAAATCCGCTCGCCACCAAGAGAGGTCGTTCCTTCACCCCCACCAAACATGATTGAAATGGGTTGGAGGATATCTAGTTTGACCCGGTTTGGGTATGGATTAAGAAGTATCCAATCCCTACATATATATATATATATATATATATATATATATATATATATATATATATATATATATATATATATATATATATATATATATAAACTAATCTTAAAATTTCGAAGCTATTGAATTTTCAAATGAAGGAACTTCTTAAACCAATCTTAACATCTTTACATGTGCATGGAGGATATTGAATTTTCAAGCTGCTTAATCTTTGCGATTATTTATATTAGATTCATGAATGATGGAACTTAAATAAAAAGTGCTTATAATATTACAAAAGGTGTTAGGATTAGAGTCGGCGTGCAAACACCCCGTTGCCCTCAGGTGAAATAAGACTCAAATTGTACCCGCCGCCCGGCATGAAATCGAGGCTTGGGTATGGGGATGGGTATAAGTATACTCGCCCCGTTGCCGCCTCTTCTGGGGGTTTATTAAGAACCTGAAAGGCGTGTAATCATACGAAACTTCAGAACCAGAGGGAGTGATTGTAATTTTACGATCGGTACGGCGGTATCGTGAATCTCCCGGCAAAAAAATATAGTCCCCCCTTATTCGTTTCTTTCTTCTCTCTTCCGTTCTTTTCGATCATTTTCCTTCGATCGCACGTTACTAGATCGATCCCTTCTCGCCCCATTGCTCTCGCCGTGGTGAGAAAGAGGAAGATTCCATCGATTCGGGAAAACTTCAAAACCCTAGAATCGCGTCGCTGCCGTTTTCCCTGCCGGAAAACCCATGGCGGCATTGAAGTACCTCGAATCGCAGAGCTCGGATCAGCCGGAGCTCGCAGAGTGGTACAACTCCCTCGCTGATTTGTACCAGAGAAAACTCTGGCACCAGCTCACTCTCAAGCTCGAGCAATTCGTCGCTCTAGCCGTCCTCCAGGTGAACCAGGATGATTTCTTCCTTTTTCTTTATAAGGATTTTTCTCATCCTGCTTGTGGAGTTATTTTTTTGCCTCTGGTAGATGCATGCTAGGCATTATCACCTTAATATCGTGTTATCTAAAACGAAGATAAGTTCGACTCGTTTTCATAGATCTTGCGGCAGTACACCAGATTCTTTAAAGGACTCTTGTGAAGTGGAGACATTCATTTACTTCACTGTTTGTTTAGGTTATTGAGAGAATATAATGTCATTTTTTGTAGAACCAAGGGAGACACTGATTGGGTGATGGAGTATTTTAAGTAAATTTTGTTCATAGACTAGATGGTTGTAGGCATATTGTCGGGTCCATGAGAGGTATTAGTCAAATTGAATCTAGAAAATTCTGAATTTTGATTGTACACTGGGAATGCGATCGCTTCGGTTGATGGAAAACGAGGGTATTTTGGCAGACTTTGCTTCACATTGGCAGAAGGGAATGTGGTTTGATAGATGCGGTTTATGGATGCATTGGGTTCTTGTTGCTGCTATACCTTGAGGGACACCGGATAAGCTAAAACTATAGAGAAGGTTTAGATGGCTAGAAAATGTACGAATTGCTTCTCCGCAGTGGAGCCCTTTCCACCTTGCTTTGGAATATATTTCCTACACATTCTAACTTTTCCTTGGTCAGATTGGAGCTTGATGGTTCTTAACCATCTGGTTCTATTTTTATAGCATAGAGATGATGGGAAACATCGTGCTTGTGATACACTTGGTTGTTACTGAACAAGGGAACATTCAAAATGAGTCAAGTGTCTCCTAAATGGTTCTCCGGTGATCCAAGTCTTCACTTCTTGTTGATTTTGAACACTATCTGGATCAGATGTTATAGGATGGTGTGCTTTCATAGTATGGATGAAGGCTGTGAGTTTAGTGTTCTTTTGAGTATATTGTACGTTGTTGCTGATTGTTTGTTGTTCTTCCTTCCAAACTGCTCGGATTTGCAATTCTGCAGCAGTCTCATTTGATACTTCTGATAAGTGCGTGTACTTATTCTTAGGTAATTTTCAAGTAAGATTGAGTAAAATTTAGAACTTAAATATAACAATTTATGAGTATGGATATCATTGTTGGAACTAGTCATTTCAGACATAGTTTTACTTCGTTGAAATTAGTATGAAGATCAATGTGAACCAACAGTTTCAATCATGTTGATTGTTCTTAACCATTAATGTGCTTTTGGACTCATTTTATGACGTGCTTGTTCCTTGTTTAGGCCGGTGATCGACTCATACAGTTGTATCACAATTTCATTACCGACTTTGAGATGAAGATTAATCTCCTCAAGCTTGCACAGTTTACTGTGAAAGTTTCACGCCAATATACAGAAAGCGAGGTTGCCATTAGTTTTCTGGAAAGAGTGATTGAGAAGATCCGGTCCACCAGAGAAACAAGGATAGAGGAATCAATTCTATATGTAAGGATGCAGATTGCTGCATGCAAACTTCAAAATGGGAATCAGAAAGGGTGCAAGAAACTTCTTGATGAAGGAAAAAGCACATTGGACAGCATGACTGATATAGATCCATCTGTTTATGCAAGTTATCATTGGATTTCATCTCAATACCACAAATCCCGCCAGGAGTTTGCTGAGTTTTATAGAAGTGCCCTTCTCTATTTAGCATATATCAATGTTGACACTCCATCAGAATCGTTCAAGTTGGTAGTACTCCCCTCTCTCTCTTGCATGCATCATTTGTGGGACTGCTACGTCTCTGGTACTTCTTCCTTTCATATTCTTGGACGTTTCATTTTTTCTCCATGCAAATGTCTTATCTGCTGCATCTCAATATCTTCTTACTGGTTATGGGTTCTGCCTCTGTGCACATGGGCTGGTTATGGCTTCTGCCTCTGTGCATCTGGCTTACTTTTTCTCAACATCTGATCCTTGTTCAGTTGCAGGCTATCAAATTTTTGCATGATTATTGAGAAAATAAAGTATTTTACGAGTCATGACTATGTCAACATGATTTCATCGAGTTGGTGCAATAGTATTTTGACTGTGTAGCATGGTTTTAGTCAAAATCGTAGTGTGTTGTCCTCTGGGAGTGACACCTCATGGTAGTTTCCCTTGAGGCCTTTGTGGAGCTGATATAGGAGGGGGCCTCACTAGGTACCATTGTGCTATTTCTTATGCAAGCTGGTCATCAAGAAGCACATGGCCAACTCTACTAGTTGGTCACTGACACCAATTTTCACTTTAGGTAAAAGTACTAGTGCATAGAAGTGTGTGAGCGTAGGCTAAACATTTTTTGCTTTTGATTTGTCTCCTACATTTTCTAGAATTAAGAAGTTCATGTAAACATTCACTCTGGGACGTTAGCAAGGTTTGCTTGCTTTCTGGAGCACATGGTTCTGTTGCATTCAATATGGTCCTCATAATTAGATCGGGGACATCCTCTTCTTTCATGGTTCTGAAAATGAGAAACGCTTGTTTACTGTCTTTTCTGTTTGTTGAATTGGCTTTGTTTTCATTCCATTTCTTTATGGGAGATAAAAATATTATAAGCTTAGCCAGCATTTCCATGTTCTTCGATCAATTTGGTTATTTCCCACCATTGAAGTGACACTGGGATTTGTATCTCATGAAGTGAATACTCATTTCCACTGCACTGGTTATAACTTGGTACTTGTTTATGAAGCATCTCTGCTGGTTATGTATTTGGTTTGGCGTAATTTCTCTGATCAATGTTAGAATGTTAAACGTTTCAAGGGGCATATTTCTTGTTACTTGTTTCCTTACATGGAGTGCTACACCTTAGTGATTTGTCTAAGTTGTCTTGCAGGATTTGGCATTTGATCTCTCCCTGGCCGCGCTTTTGGGTGACAACATCTATAACTTTGGGGAGCTTCTTGCACATCCCATTGTATGACAACTTTGATATATATATATATATATATATATATATATATATATATATATATATATATATATATATATAATTATATGTGATGATTTCTCTTCGCTGGTGTTGGCTGTCTTCTGCTGGGTTCATTACGTCATGATTTTTTGTAGTAAAAGACCGTCTGGTTGTGGTTCCTCACTGATTTGGTCTCTAATGTACTCGTCTTGTTTACTTCTAGGAGGACCTTTTGCGTTTTCAAATTGGATGATATTGTTTCCCGTGAAATTTTGGTTTCTTTTGAAAGACCATTTGTCCCCTCATCGCCTATCATTTTTATTCGGTTGGAATTGTTGGAATTGCTGGGGCATTTACTGAAATATCTATACAAATTTCATTATCAGTACATAAGGATCATAACCACTATATTTTAATATTTACAGCTGCCATGGGCTTGGTTTTGACGCCATAACCAGCTGAGCAACTTTTTTATGAGCAATGCATATTCCATAAGATGTCCTTGTCTGATGGCAACAACCATCATTATGTTGTAACATAAATATTGTTTTCTGATTGACAAGCTGAGTTTGGGCCCTACCATTTGCACACCCATAGGTCAAGGTCATGACCTTCAACTTGATGGTTCTTTTGTGTCAACGTCCTAACCAGGTAGCTGTAGCTCCTGCTGCTAACTTACCTTCATTCAAACCCACCGCCCTATTGTAGTGAAGCTTATCTGCAAGATGTTTGTCTTATTAGAGGCATAACCTCGATTATGTTGGAAGACCTTATCCTTCAGAAACAAAGGTTATCTTGGAAGGCTGGTGTCTTTTATCTAGAGCGCGTTTGTTAGTTTCTTGCCATTAACATGTGAGAGAACATGCCACAAAGGGAATACATCTTTCTTAAGATGTTGTTTCAATGTCTCCCTTGAGTCACCATTCAATTATTGGCAGAAAAATAGTTGAAGTGTAGTCTAGTTAATCCAAACTTAATTTTCCTGTGAAAGCGCATCAGTTTCCATGGATCTTTGGGAAGGTTCACAGTTCTGCTTGAACAACTTTGTTTTCTTCCATATCCAATTAAGTTCTTTTGGTCCACATGGAGCGAGCTACTCGACTAAGAGCTTCAATTGGAGCTGCAATTTTGTTTTGTCAAAGTTTGCTTAGGTGTGCATTAGAATGTGATAGCTGGACACTTGTTGTTTGACTACCTTTTCCAAAGGATGCTGATGGCACGCCAGACTATTAACTATCTCCCAGTTTGGCCAAAAAAGATTGCTGTATTTCAACGTGGGTTAGGCAGATGGTGGATAGAGTTGCCAGTTTTTCACTGTCAAATGCCAAATGACGAAAACAGCAAACCTCTAATCTCCTCTTCTCCGATCCATGTGATTGTGATTTGATTATCTCGTAGCAAACACTACCTGTTGGTTACTGTAACAAATAATGTTGTTAACATTGGCATATAAATGTAGCTGGTAGACGTACGACAGTCACATACTATGCTGTTCCATGATTTGTCATGTTTTTCAATAATACCATGATCATTCAAGTCTGCAAAGTTTCTTAGGAATAGGTTCCAAAGCACCTGATGCATTCTTGTACCTTTTTATGCCATTCTGCAGATAAAAAGTCTCATTGGGACAAACGCGGAGTGGCTCTTTTACATATTACAGGCATTCAATACTGGTGACTTGACTCGTTACCGAGAATTGTGTCATGTTCATGCAGCTGCTCTCAATGCACAGCCTGCATTAGTCGCAAATAAAAAGAAGTTGCTTGAGAAAATCAACATTCTTTGTCTGATGGAGATTATCTTCAGGTTAAGACCTGCTTTAGTACTGGATTCCTAGTTCTTGTTCGTCGGATGAGCCTTTTTTTTTGTTGCTTACTTTCTGGATGTCTATCTAATGAAAGTTGGAGCATGTAAACAATGATGTTCATTTTTCCGTTCTTCTTGACAGCCGCCCTTCAGAAGATAGAACCATCCCTTTAAGTGTTATTGCTGAACGAACTAGGCTTTCCATAGAAGATGTGGAATACCTGCTTATGAAAAGTCTTTCTGTAAGTTACCGAGCTTAGATTTTCCTACTTCAGTGCTTATGGGTTATGCATTTCTTACCCAGTTTCAAATTATTCGTCATTTTGCATAGCTGCTTGGTAGTTGCATGTTGCATCAGCGTTCATTCCTGTAATGATGTTCTGGATTTTATCATTAGTTTTCCTTGTGGATCATTATTGGTCGATATATTTAGTTTCTACATCATTACATGGCATTTGCATGTATGGCACGTGTATCCTTGTGGTCCAAATTCTTCCCTGTTACCCTAATATTTGTTTTGGTGGAACAGTCGGTAGACATAGCCTAGCTGCAGGAACATGGTCTTGTAATCATAATGTGGTGATTGAATGATGTTTGAGCTAAAATTATGCATGTCTTAATAAAAGAGTATTTTGACGCCGAGTTTTGTTTTGAAAACAGGCACCATGATTCAGGCACTTTTTTTTGGCGTTATTGTAGTAGCATCATTATCACTGTTGATAGAATTTGAGTTTGGAGAGTCTTCCAAGTCCAGTTGACAAGTTTCTTGGTTAATATCTTCTTAATGTCAAACAACATGAATGAGTTTTCTCTCTCTGTCTCTCTCACACACACACATGTGCGACACACACTTATGCACTTCTTGTTGTTCCTTTCTTATCTTGAGCAAACCTTCTTGGAAGTACTACAACAATAACACTAAGCCTTTTCTCATAGTAGATGGGGTCGGCTTCATGGATTCTTTGTTTCCACACAACCCTATTATGTGCCATGCTAACAATTAACTCAATATGAGCAATAATTTTTTATTGTTTCTTTCTAACACTTTTGTGGTCTCTCTTTTTCTTTTAACAATTTCACAATCTAATTTTTTGTACTTTTTTATTAGAGCTTCTTTTGATTGTCAAACTACGTATCCAAACCATCTTAAACATTTTTCTTTCATTTTATCCTCTATTGGTATCACTCTCAATTTATTTCTAATAACCTCATTATGTATACGGTCTTTCCTTGTGTGATTACTCATTCATGAACATGCTTTGTACATATTGATGATTAATTTTTACACTGGACTATAAAATATAGTATGTATAATTGATGCTCTATAATATTTACCTTTCAACTTTAATAAAAACTTCTTGTCATATAGAATATATGATGTCCTCCATTTTAACAAACTGATATTATTTTTATGCATAATATCTCAATCATTTTTTCCATCTCTATGAAAAACTTATAATACTAGGTATTTAAAACTTTTCTTTTGAGGGATGTAATGTGTGCCAATCTTGATTTCTATATTCTTTGAAGTAACAAAATGATCAAAATTACATTATATATAACCTGACTTTGTTCTACTAAGTCGGAAGTCTTTATTTCCTAATATTTCTCAGTATAGTTTCAATTTTCTATTAATTTTTTTAATACTCACTCATTAATACAATGTTATCTGCAAATAACATACGCCAAGGTACTTTACCAGGCAGGAATTCAAATTGGTTTTCTGTTGTAGGTGATACTTGTCTTAGCCTACTTTCAATAATTCTTTCTCATAATTTAATAGAATAACTCATGTACTTGATACCCTAATAATGCGCACAATTTTGGATGTCTTTCTTGATTTTGTATATGGGTATAAGTGTGCCCGCTCTTCATTTCTCAGGTATTTTTTGGTTTCTCTATACTCCATTAAATAGTCTTTATAGCCAAGTGATCCCTGCTTTTTTAAGGATTTTTTGTACTTTTATAGAAATATTTTTATAGGAATATTGTTTGGTTCTGTATATTTACCAACATTCATATGTTTAAGAGCCTCTTTAACTTCTTCATTTGAATACAACGGTAAAAAATTATGGTTAATATACTTTTTTATTTAGTTAACTCTTCTAAACCAATACTAAACGAACCATCATAATTTATTGTGTTCGCACCCAAGTATCATAAGCAAAGGGTGTTCTCATTCTTTTACCTTAGTCTTGATTTTTCTGAGACTTTTGATGTTTGAAACTTGTAATATTTCTTAAAAACTTTGGTACAGGTTCGTCTAATTGAAGGCATCATTGACCAAGTTGAGGGAACAGTTCACGTTTCTTGGGTGCAACCCCGTGTTCTTGGGGTACCCCAGATCAAGGCACTTCGTGATCGTCTAGATGGCTGGTTGGACAAAGTCCATACTGCTTTGTTATCTGTAGAAGCCGAGACACCCGATCTCGTAGCCTCATGAACAGAAAGCTGTTCTTCACGTCTCTAACTAGGGAATACTTGAGGTTTCCTTTCCTAAATTTTTGTTAGACAACTTTCTTGCTTTCTGCTACTTCTGCAGCTCTGTATTTTTTGATTCTTGCCAATCCTTTTGTTCTCGTGGATACAGATCATCATAGACCACATGAGAAAGATGATAGTATGTGGCTTGCCGACTTCTGGAAATGGCTGTCAGCCTGTCACTCTCTTTCTGTGTGTTTTTATGCGCGCATGCGCATATGGTACTTGTCTCTTGTGGCTTTGCTGTCCAATTCTACTTTTGCCTTTCGTCTCTGTAGAGAAACCTGATCACCTTTTAGGGTTTTCAAGCTACTCTGTGGGTTCTCAGATGATCGACCATTGAGTTGGTCATCGATAAGAATTTAAAAAGAAAGAAAGGCCAAGGGCCACCTGAAAAACTAAAGGTGAAACATAATACGTGGTGAAACCTTTCTCCCACGTCCATCGCGAAATTTGCACAGTATCATGGCGTCGGCACTTTATCATGTGTTTTTCTGGTCTCCCGCATAATGTAGATAATCAGCAAAAATTTAAGTCCATTTTGGAGAGACATTTGTTGAAGAAACAGAGAAGAGAACTTGAACCGTGTCATGATGGGTTTTATATCTGTTCAAACAAGAAAAAGTGACGTGTATGATGCAATTGCTACCACCACAAGCGAGGTGGAAGCACGTATCGAATTCTGGATCTCATTGCTCTTTGTTACAGTGGGGCACTTTGAGATCAGCTTGGTTGCATTGCTTGCTCCAATGTGAGTTGCTGGTTTACTTGAGAATACGCTTGGACATATTGTTGACTGACAAGTTCTTCCTGCTATGTCCCCTGTTTTGTCATGTATTATGTGCTCATTTAAAACTGGAAGACGTTCATTTTTCATGCTTTCTTTGGGGCGCACTCTTCAATACTTCACACCTTTTGGGAGTTCCATTCACTCAAGACTCCAGTATGAAGTTAAAAATCAAGCTGAGAACATGCGACCTTGGTATATATTAGTATATTTAACAAACAACAACAACAACTAAGCCTTTTCCATAGTAGACGGGGTTGGCTACATGGATTCTTTGTTTTCACAGATCCTTATCGTGTGTCATGTTAGCAATTAACTCACAATAAGCTAGATCATTCTTTATTGTTTCTTTCCAACACTTTTGTGGTTGTCCTCCATCTCTTTTAATACTTTCTAAATTTAGTTTTTCTAACCTTTTTAAAGGTTTTTCTTTTGATCTTCTTTCTATATGTCCAAACTATCTTCAACGATATTCTCTCACTTTATCCTCTATTGGTGTCACTCCTAATTTATTTCTAATAACCTCATTATGTATACGGTCTTTTCTTGTATGACCACTCATCCATCTCAACATCTTCATTTCTGTCACAAACATTTTTTTGTACATGATGATGATTAACTGCCCAATACTCATAACCATAAAACATGGTCGGCCTAATTGTTGCTCTATAATATTTATCTTTTAACTTTAATGATATCTTCTTATCACAAAGAATAGTGATGCTCCTCTCCATTTTAACCAACCAGCATTAATTTTATGCTTAACATTTCCATCAATTCTTTCATCACTCTGAAAAATTGACTCTAGGTATTTAAAACTTTCCTTTTGGGGGATGTAATGTGTGCCAATTTTAATTTCTATGTCCTCTGAGGTAACCAAATGATCAAACTTACATTTCATATATTCTGTCTTTGTTCTACTAAGTCCGAGGTCTTTGCTTTCTAATATTTCTCTCCATAGTTCCAATTTTCTATTAACTTTTTCCTTAGACTCCTCCACTAATACAATGTCATTTGCAAATAACATACACCAAGGTACTTCATCTTGAATATGTTTTGTTAACTCATCAATCACCATTATAAATAAGTATGGACTTAAAGTTGATCCTTGATGTAACCCAATATTAACTTCATAGAAGTTTGTTGTTCCTTCATGAGTCCTCACACATGTTTTTGCACCATCATACATGTCTCTTATAAGGTTAATATATGTCAATGGGATACCTCTTTTTTCCAAAGTTCTCAAAAGAACCTCCCTCGGTACTCTATCATATGCTTTTTCTAGATCAATAAATATCATGTGAAGGTCTTTTTTTTTTGCTCTAAAATGTTTCATAAGACGTCTCAAAAGGTGAATCGCTTCAATAGTAGATCTACCTGGCATGAACCCAAATTGGTTCTCTGTTGTACTTGATACTTCTCTTAACCTACGTTCGATAATTCTTTCCCATAATTTCATAGTATGACTCATTAACTTGATACCTCGATAATTTGCACAATTTTGAATGTCTCCCTTGTTCTTATATATAGGTATAAGTGTACTTGCTCTCCATTCCTCGGGCATCTTTTGGTTTTTCATATTTCATTGAATAGTCTTGTGAGCTAAGTGATTCCTATTTCTCCTAATATTTTCCAAACTTCTATAGGAATATTATCTAGTCCTACCGATTTACCACCCTTCATATGTTTAAGAGCCTCTTTGACTTCATTCTTTTGAATACGTCGGTAGAAATTGTGGTTTATATACTTTTCTAATTTGGCTAACTCTCCTAATCTAATACTAACATCTTTATTTTCATTAAAAAGATTATAAAATAGTTTTTTCATCTATTTCTTATATCATCATTTGCCACTAAAATTTTTTCATCCTCGTCTTTGATGCACCTAACATAATTAAGATCTTTAGTTTTATTATCTCTAGTCCTAACTATCCTAAAAATATCTCTTTTACCCTCTTTTGAGTTGAGTTTTTTTATATAAGTCCTCTCAAATTTTAGCTTTTGCTTCACTCACGGCCTTTTTCGCTTCCTTCTTTGCTTTCTTATAAGCCTCTAAAGTTTCACTAGTTTTCTTAGCATAATGTAATTTGTAATATGCCCTCTTTGCCTTTTATTTTGCACTACTTCACTCTACCACCAAGCTTCTTTTTGTGCTGGTACACCTCCCTTAGATACCCCTAACACATCTTTCGCAACTTTCCTAATATGTATAGCCATATTGTTCCACATATCACAGGGTGTGCCAACATAATTCCAAACATCTCATTGCAGGACTTTCTGTTTAAATATATCTTTTTTCTCGCTTTTGAGGTTCCACCATTTAGTCCTAATAGCTCGATGCACTCTTTTATTCTTTGTCCACTTTTTTATTTATAAATCTATAACTAAAAATCGATGTTGGGTGGTTAAGCTTTCTCCTAGAATTACCTTGCAATCTTTACAACACGCTCTTCTTTTTTTTCTACAAATAAAGTAATCAATTTGTGGTTGTGATAAGCCACTCTTATAAGTAATTAAATGTTCATCTCGTTTTTTGAAGATTGTATTGACTATAAAGAGATCAAATGCCATCAAAATTTAAAATCTCCCTACCTTCCTCATTTATATCCCAAAACCAAAGTTTACATGAATCCCTTGATATCCTAATGCCTCTTTACCAACATGTCCATTTAAGTTTCCTCCTAAACAAATCATCTATTTTGTGGAATCTTTTGAATCACATAACTCTTCCCAAAACAATGTCTTTATACTATCTTCTAGTCCTACTTGGGATACGTAAGCACAAACTATATTCAAAACCTCTACTCCTAATACTAATTTCAACGTCATGATTCGATCACCATATCGTTGTATGTCTACTATATTATCCTTTAAATCTTTATTTATGATAATACCAACTCCGTTTCGAGCCTTTTCTTTACCTGAGTACAATACTTTAAAACCTGTATCCTCTATCTCCTTTGCTTTTTTTCCAACCCATTTTGTCTCTTGTAAACATTAAATATGAATCTTTCTCCGAATCATAGTATCTACCACCTCCATTAGCTTACCGGATAATGTTCCGATATTCCAAGAACCAATACGAATCTTATTATCTAGGACTAGTTTCCTTACCCTCGCATCCGTCAATAATCAAAATGCGGAGACCCTCTCTGAAAATTTTTCACTACATTCGGGCGGTAATGTAATGATACTAACTTCTTTACTCACACTCGTCAATGATTTAGAAATCCTCTCTAGAATTGATTCACTATATTCGGACGAAAATGTAGTGACCCTTACTTACTTATTATTGCATTCGGGCTCAACAGCAATTTGAATTTAAAAATAAAAGTGATTGTGAGTATGTATTTTTTATTTTTTAAATTTAATTTCAATCATCTATTATAAAAAAAATGAATGTTAAGATTTGTTTTGATTTATTAACCACTGTTTGTTAGTATATACCACTTCTTTTCTCTTTCTTTATATATATATTATCTTCGCTCAGTTACTGTAAACAGCAACAGAGTACGGTTTCTGCTGTCACCATCTGCTCGTTCACGCGCATTGTGTGCTGCATGCTTGTGTGTCTTTGCATAGACACACACGCACGCAGAGAGAGAGAGAGAGAGAGCTGACGTTTCTTATTTGACTTGCGTTCATACATTCTGCAACTTTGGTTCCTTTTCACGTGCATCTGAACGACATATAATAATATGTGAAGCCGGATCCATCAGCTGCCCAAATCATTGTACAAGGTGCAACCTTCCCTGGTAGGCAAACAGAGAAAACATCCACAAGCATACTGTGTATTATTGATAGACACTGTGTTGGGTGGTAGACCCCGATCTCACAAACCCCGTCGGTACACAGCTTCCCAGTTAAAATGCACGGTTGAGATTTATGCAACCCATCATAGCTCTTATTCATGTGCTCGGGGCCATTTCACTTGGAATCAAAAGTAAAAAACAAGAGAAAAATCTATGTCGACGGCCTGAAATTTATATGGACTGCCTCTCAACTTCATCCAACTGACCTTCGCCTTGCCCACTATGTTCGGCAGACTTTCCTCTTGATGCTTTGCAACATATCTATCAAATCTTTCCAAAGCTTCGCCAAGTTATCAACACACACAGATTATCTACTTCTCACGTAACAGGTCACCGGTTCCACATTTAAAAAGAAAAAGTGAACCACCTTCTCCATGAACTGTTAATTCACGGGCAAGACCCGCATCTGTTGTCTCTTTTCATCTTTTTTCCTTTTTATACTTTTCCTGCACGCTCTGTGTAACCTTTATTCAAAGAGGCTTGTATTTTTAGGCACTTCCATGTCCGTATCATTAGATTTTCCAGCTGCCCAGGCTCCAATCAAGAAACAAAAGAGATGGGGACAATGGTGGGACCAAAAGATTTCCAAGGGCAAGGCAAAGTCCAGTATAACCTAATTCAATTGAGGTTTCAAAAGATTCGGACTGCTTGTATAGGTCTTTTGGTGTTTCCGGATTTCGGGTGAGGCGGCTGACGATGAACAGGTCAGCCACTGAATGAGAATAGGAAAAGCTAATGAATTTCAATAAGCCATGTGATTTGATGATCCATGCTTGCTTTTTTGGAGTTAAATGCTAATGTGGTGCATGATCGAGCTCGATGGCAACTAAGAATCATATAGCCAACCCCACTTTCTTGGCTTTGTTTTGGTTCTGATTTGTCTTTTGAGCTCCAAAGTAGGTCGATCTTTGTTCGTCCTTGACAATTAAAGTGCAAAAACACAAGGATGTCTTCATTAGAAGCTTAACGCTGCCCGTTTTAATAAATATTGACATGGGAACTTGTGATAACTGGGAACAACAATCTATAGTATACACATAAAAAGTTACCATTTGGAAAATTTGACCATATTATTATATATCATACTAACTAAAATCAAGCTAGACAGCTCATTCTTTGACCAAAAGGAAGGATGATTGGAGTTCACCAATTTTAAGCAATGGAAGCAATCAGTAAGTGTTACGAGATTTAAAGTCTGCAAATTGATTGGTAACGGTTGTTCGAATCACCAGACACCAGTGGACACCCAACTCTTAATATTCCGAGATTTATTCTCCCTCCTCTATTGAACATTTGCAAAGGACATGAAGGCCCGCCAGTTTCCTCGTATTTCCCACAATTTCACCTTATTGAGAAAGGTTGTCATGGGCATATTGTACTGTACTGTTAATTTTCAAAGTAGGAGGAGTCATATTGGAGATATTTGTTACTGAACAAGATCAAGTAGCACATGCACAGAACACAGAACAAATGAATTATCGTTCTTATTACTTAGAAAGAGGAACTCAGTCACATCTCAGATACAATCAACATTCCTAAATATCTTCCATGAACAAATTACATCACAAATTACATAAACTCTCACTCCACCCTGATGAAAGGTGAAGAACTGAACTCGGTACTATAAAATGACTCATCCCCCGCAGCAAAATAGTTTTCATCCTTCTCCTCATCCCATTTCACAACCTCCCTTATATATTTGAATGCCTCGTCCACCGTCGCTCTTTCTCGAGCCTTTGTTTGATAAACAAACAATTTCTTATTGGTAATTGAAGCGTAAAAGTCCTTGAACTTCATTGCCACATAGTAGTAAGCCTGGCTTGCTAAAGACTGATTGTTGCCATAGGGTTTCACAGGGCTGAATTCTTGGAACCACTCACATGCGCTAAGAGGGACCTTGTGTATTTTCTCTTCGAACAGATCATACTTGTTCAGGATCAGCACAAAAGGAGTTTCTCGGAAGCAAGGATGCTTGATGACAGTCTCGAAGAGTTCCCTGCTTTGAATCATCTTGTTTTTAAGGGTATTCGTAGCTGCGTCTGGCCATAACTGATCATAATCGTTCAAAGCAATACAAAAGACTATGACGCGGACATCTTCAAACATTTCCATCCACTTACAGCCTTCATTGATCCCTCTTGTGCTAACTCTGATGAGTTGGTATCTGAATAGTTTGAACAGATGAATTTAACTAGATTTTTTATTAAAAGATATGCCAACTCCCAACAAATATTTGAAAACCAACTACGTACAAAAATAAAGGATGAGAGAGAGAGATCACCTTACGGGGGGTTGAGACAGGCACTCAGAGTTTTCATTGTAAGGCTCAGACATAGGACTTCGATCATCCAAGGAGAATTCAATAAAAGCCAAGCCGTTACCCTGAGTAACTCCTTCAGCGTACAAGATATCCCTCTCCGAAGGTACATATTCATTGCTTGACACCTCGATAACCTAAAAAAATACACAAGACACCAAATACAGCGAAGTTCAACTTACAGTCAGAAGAAACTCCTCAACTTAAACAGTTCGTCAAATCCTCCTTCGGCCACAAGGCATGTAAAGAGATGAAGCGTAGGAGTTTTACCAAATCTTTTAAGTGATATTCTAACATATAGAACATAAATGTTTACTCCATGAACTCCCACTTATCATTCAATAAATACAAAGATGAAAGTATCCACAAGTAAGAAGAATAGCACAAGGGAAATGAGTCTAAAAAGAGAAAGAAGATAGCACCATAATTGTGCATCGCAAAACAAGAAGAAACAGAACCCAAAAATGTTGCGTTAATGACAAAATTGAGAAATATAATCTTTGTCAATCGACATAAATCCAAATATTGACTGCAGCTAGTAGCATGCATCCGATTCCATGCTGGATTGTTGAGGAAGCATGTCCTCTTCTCTCTTCTACCAGACACTAAAGTCTAAACAACTACCTCGGATAAAACAAGGTATGTAGAACAAACAACAACTAAGCCTTTTCCCATACTAGACGGGGTTGGCTACATGGATTCTTTGTTTCCACAGATCCCTATCGTGTGCCATGTTAGCAATTAACTCACAATAAGCTAGATCATTCTTTATTGTTTCTTTCCAACACTTTTGTGGTCGTCCTCTACCTCGTTTAATACTTTCCAAATTTAGTTTTTCATACCTTCTTACAGGTTTTTCTTTTGATCTTCTTTCTATATGTCCAAACCATCTTAAACGATATTCTCTCATTTTATCCTCTATTGGTGTCACTCCTAATTTGTTTCTAATAACCTCATTATGTATAAGGTCTTTTCTTTTATGACCACTCATCCATCTCAACATCTTCATTTCTGTCACAGACATCTTTTGTACATGTTGATGATCAACTGCCAGAACCATAAAACATTGTCGGCCTAATTGTTGCTCTATAATATTTACCTTTTAACTTTAATGATATCTTCTTATCACAAAGAATAGTGATGCTCCTCTCCATTTTAGCCAACCAACATTAATTCTATGCGTAACATCTCCATCAATTCTTCCGTCACTGAAAAATTGACCCTAGGTATTTAAAACTTTCCTTTTGGGGGATGCAATGTGTGCCAATTTTAATTTCTATGTCCTCTGAGGTAACCAAATGATCAAACTTACATTTCATATATTCTGTCTTTGTTCTACTAAGTCGGAGGTCTTTGCTTTCTAATGTTTCTCTCCATAGTTCCAATTTTCTATTAACTTTTTCCTTAGACTCCTCCACTAATACAATGTCATCTGCAAATAACATACACCAAGGTACTTCATCTTGAATATGTTTTGTTAACTCATCAATCACCATTATAAATAAGTATGGACTTAAAGTTGATCCTTGATGTAACTCAATATTAACTTCAAAGAAGTATGTTGTTCTTTCATGAGTCCTCACACATGTTTTTGCACCATCATACACGTCTCTTATAAGGTTAATGTATGTCCATGGGATACCTCTTTTTTTCAAGGTTCTCCAAAGAACCTCCCTCAGTACCCTATCGTAAGCTTTTTCTAAATCAATAAATATCATGTGAAGGTCTTTATTTTTTGCTCGAAAATGTTCCATAAGACGTCTCAAAAGGTGAATCGCTTCAACAGTAGATATGCCTGGCATGAATCCAAATTGGTTCTCTGTTGTACTTGATACTTGTCTTAACCTACGTTCGATAATTCTTTCTCACAATTTCATAGTATGACTCATTAACTTGATACCTCGATAATTCGCACAATTTTGAATGTTTTCCTTGTTCTTATATATGGGTATAAGTGTACTTGCTCTCCATTCCTCGGGCATCTTTTGGTTCCTCTATATTTCATTAAATAGTCTTGTGAGCCAAGTGATTCCTATTTCTCCTAGTATTTTCCAAACTTTTATATGAATATTATCTAGTCCTACCGATTTACCACCCTTCATATGTTTAAGAGTCTCTTTGACTTCATTCTTTTGAATAAGTTGGTAGAAGTTTTGGTTTATATACTTTTCTGATTTGGCTAACTCTCCTAAGCTAATACTAACATCTTTATTTCCATTAAAAAACTTATAAAAATAGTTTTTACATCTATTTCTTATATCAACATTTGCCACTAAAATTTTTCCATCCTCGTCTTTGATGCATCTAACATAATTAAGATCTTTAGTTTTCTATCTCTAGCCCTAGCTATCCTAAAAATATCTCTTTCACCCTCTTTTGAGTTGAGTTTTTTATATAAATCCTCTCAAATTTTAGCTTTTGCTTCACTCACGGCCTTTTTCGCTTTCTTCTTTGCTTTCTTATAAGCCTCTAAAGTTTCACTAGTTTTCTTAGCATAATGTAATTTGTAACATGCCCTCTTTGCCTTGATTTTATTTTGCACTACTTCACTCTACCACCAAGCTTCTTTTTGTGCCGGTACACCTCCCTTAGATACCCCTAACACATCTTTCGCAACTTTCCTAATATGTATAGCCATATTGTTCCACATATCACAGGGTGTGCCAACATAATTCCAAACATCTCCTTGTAGGACTTTCTGTTTAAATATATCTTCTTTCTCGCTTTTGAGGTTCCACCATTTAGTCCTAATAGCTCGATGCACTCTTTTATTCTTTGTCCACTTTTTTATTTGTAAATCCATAACTAAAAGTCGATGTTGGGTAGTTAAGCTTTCTCCTGGAATTACCTTACAATCTTTACAACACGCTCTATCTTTTTTTCTACAAATAAAGTAATCAATTTGTGTTTGTGATAAGCCACTCTTATAAGTAATTAAATGTTCATCTCGTTTTTTGAAGATTGTATTGACTATAAAGAGATCAAATACAACAACAACTAAGCCTTTTCCCATACTAGACGGGGTCGGCTACATGGATTCTTTGTTTCCACATATCCCTATCGTGTGCCATGTTAGCAGTTAACTCCCAATAAGCTAGATCATTCTTTATTGTTTCTTTCCAACACTTTTGTGGTCGTCCTCTACCTCTTTTCATACTTTCCAAATTTAGTTTTTCTACCCTTCTTATAGGTTCTTCTTTTGATCTTCTTTCTATATGTCCAAATCATCTTAAACGATGTTCTCTCATTTTATCCTCTATTGGTGCCACTCCTAATTTGTTTCTAATAACCTCATTATGTATATAGTCTTTTCTTGTATGACCACTCATCCATCTCAACATCTTCATTTCTGTCACAGACATCTTTTGTACATGTTGATGATTAATTGCCCAACACTCAGAACCATAAAACATGGCAGGCCTAATTGCTGCTCTATAATATTTACCTTTTAATTTTAATGGTATCTTCTTATCACAAAGAATACCTGATGCTCCTCTCTATTTTAACCAACCAACATTAATTCTATGTATAACATCTCCATCAATTCTTCCATCACTTTGAAAAATTGACCCTAGGTATTTAAAACTTTCCTTTTGGGGAATGCAATGTGTGCCAATTTTAATTTCTATGTCCTCTGAAGTAGCCAAATGATCAAACTTATATTCCATATATTCTATCTTTGTTCTACTAAGTCGGAGGCCTTTGTTTTCTAATGTTTCTCTCCATAGTTCCAATTTTCTATTAACTTTTTCCTTAGACTCCTCCACTAATACAATGTCATTTGCAAATAACATACACCAAGGTACTTCATCTTGAATATGTTTTGTTAACTCATCAATCACCATTATAAATAAGTATGGACTTAAAGTTGATCCTTGATGTAACCCAATATTAACTTCATAGAAGTTTGTCGTTCCTTCATGAGTCCTCACACATGTTTTTGCACCATCATACATGTCTCTTATAAGGTTAATATATGTCAATGGGATACCTCTTTTTTCCAAAGTTCTCAAAAGAACCTCCCTCGGTACCCTATCATAAGCTTTTTCTAGATCAATAAATATCATGTGAAGGTCTTTATTTTTTGCTCTAAAATGTTCCATAAGACGACGTCTCAAAAGGTGAATCGCTTCAATAGTAGATCTACCTGGCATGAACCCAAATTGGTTCTCTGTTGTACTTGATACTTCTCTTAACCTACGTTCGATAATTCTTTCCCATAATTTCATAGTATGACTCATTAACTTGATACCTCGATAATTCGCACAATTTTGAATGTCTCCCTTGTTCTTATATACAGGTATAAGTGTACTTACTCTCCATTCCTCGGGCATCTTTTGGTTTTTCCATATTTCATTAAATAGTCTTGTGAGCCAAGTGATTCCTATTTCTCCTAGTATTTTCCAAACTTCTATAGGAATATTATCTCGTCCTACCGATTTACCACCCTTCATATGTTTAAGAGCCTCTTTGACTTCATTCTTTTGAATACGTCGGTAGAAATTGTGGTTTATATACTTTTCTGACTGGGCTAAATCTCCTAAACTAATACTACCATCTTTATTTTCATTAAAAAGATTATAAAAATAGTTTTTCCATCTATTTCTTATATCATCATTTGTCACTAGAATTTTTTCATCCTCGTCTTTTATGCATCTAACATAATTAAGATCTTTAGTTTTCTTATCTCTAGCCCTAGCTATCCTAAAAATATCTCTTTCACCCTCTTTTGAGTTGAGTTTTTTATATAAGTCCTCCCAAATCTTAGCTTTTGCTTCACTAACGGCCTTTTTTGCTTCCTTCTTTGCTTTATTATAAGCTTCTAAAGTTTCACTAGTTTTCTTAGCATGATGTAATTTGTAACATGCCCTCTTTGCCTTGATTTTATTTTGTACTACTTCACTCCACCACCAAGCTTCTTTTTGTAACGGTACACCTCCCTTAGATACCCCTAACACATCTTTCACCACTTTCCTAATATGTATAGCCATATTGTTCCATATCAGAGGATGTGCCAACATAATTCCAAACATCTCCTTGAAGGACTTTCTGTTTAAATATATCTTCTTTCTCGCTTTTGAGGTTCCACCATTTAGTCCGAATAGCTCGATGCACTCTTGTCTTCTTTGTCCATTTTTTTATTTGTAAATCCATAACTAAAAGTCGATGTTGGGTGGTTAAGCTTTCTCCTGGAATTACCTTACAATCTTTACAACATGCTCTATCTTTTTTTCTACAAATAAAGTAATCAATTTGTGTTTGTGATAAGCCACTCTTATAAGTAATTAAATGTTCATCTCGTTTTTTGAAGATTGTATTGACTATAAAGAGATCAAATGACATAGCAAAATTTAAAATCTCCCTACCTTCCTCGTTTATATCCCCATAACCAAAGTTTCCATGAATCCCTTGATATCCTAATGCCTCTTTACCGACATGTCCATTTAAATCTCCTCCTAAACAAATCATCTCCCTTTGTGGAATCTTTTGAAACACCTTATCTAACTCTTCTAAAAAATCTGTCGTTATACTATCTTCTAGTCCTACTTGGGGTGCGTAAGCACAAACTATATTCAAAAGCTCTGCTCTTAACACTAATTTCAATGTCATGATTCGATCACCATATCGTTGTATGTCTACTACACTCTCCTTTAAATCTTTATTTATGATAACACCAACTCCGTTTCGGGCCTTTTCTTTACCTGAGTACCATAATTTAAAACCTGTATCTTCTATCTCCTTTGCTTTTTCTCCAACCCATTTTGTCTCTTGTAAACATAGAATATGAATCTTTCTCCGAATCATAGTATCTACCACCTCCGTTAGCTTACCCGATAATGTTCCGATATTCCAAGAACCAATACGAATCTTATTATCTAGGACTAGCTTCCTTACCCCCCGCATCCGTCCATAATCAAAATGCGGAGATCAAATGCCATAGCAAAATTTAAAATCTCCCTACCTTCCTCATTTATATCCCAAAACCAAAGTTTCTAGGAATCCCTTTATATCCTAATGCCTCTTTACCGACATGTCCATTTAAATCTCCTCCTAAACAAATCATCTCCCTTTGTGGAATCTTTTGAATCACCTAACTCTTCTCAAAACACTGTCTTTATACTATCTTCTAGTCCTACTTGGGGTACGTAAGCACAAACTATATTCAAAACCTCTGCTCCTAACACTAATTTCAACGTCATGATTCGGTCACCATATCGTTGTATGTCTACTACACTATCCTTTAAATCTTTATTTATGATAATACCAACTCCGTTTCGAGCCTTTTCTTTACCTGAGTACAATACTTTAAAACATGTATCCTCTATCTCCTTTGCTTTTTCTCCAACCCATTTTGTCTCTTGTAAACATAGAATATGAATCTTTCTTCAAATCATAGTATCTACCACCTCCATTAACTTATCAGATAATGTTCCGATATTCCAAGAACCAATACGAAAACAAACCACATCACAAATTGCCAGTATACACTAATGCACACTGAAGTTGGCTGACTATGAGCAGGTCAACCTAAAAGAACAGAACTAAGACAAAATAACTTCTTAAGGAAAAGGTCAACTTGTTCATGCTGCGACTGCTTGAACAAATTCACCATTATTATGAACCTAAAAGAACTGAACCTAAGACAAAATAATCTCTTATGAAAAGGAAAAGGTCAACTTGTTCATGCTCAACTGCACAAGAACAAATTCACCAGACCAGTCATTATTATGAACAATATCAGATTGCTATTGGCTGCAAAAAGTTCCCTCAGCGGAAGATCAAAAGCTAAAAGAAGAAATTCAAACAAATTCAAGCAATGAAGGCACCAACAGCTGCGAAACATTAAAAAAGGAAGATAATGGATGTGGATTTGAGTTATAACAGAAACAACAATTCTCAGAAAGGAAAGGTGGGAAATAAGTTGTCAAATTAAGGCATCAAAAAGTACCCGATTCAAGAAATAGTCAGCAACATCCGGTAGAAAATGAAGCTCGTGTCTTCTCTTGTATGTTTCCTGGATAGCCGGATCTTTCCATACCTCATCAACAAGTGGAGCATATTCACGTGTTGCTGCAGGGAAGAATGCATCCAAATCTCCCATGGCGATGATCTCCAATAGCCAGTCAGAAAAGTGCTTCAACCTTTGACTGATGGAATAGATGCATTGATGTCGGAAATCACTATTGCTCTCTCCTGACATGCTTCAGTACTAATTAATTACTAACATTATAATCATGAAAAATGTCTAGTGTTTGTCTAATTACGTTGATGGAGCCCTGTTGACTGGGACACATACATGAGGATAGTATTATATAAGCATGATGATGCATATCTAAAGCACAGATGCCACCAAAATGCGCCAAGTGGAAGAGTTATTTTCCACCAGTCGGCATTTGGCAGGACTTAAATGTGCATGTAAATATACAATAAACAACTATCCATGTGCATAAGAGCTCACTCATCTCTTATTTCCTCATAGACTAAAGCTTGGACGCAGGTTTTATGATGACAGCAGACACATGCACATTGCAAAAAAGAAAGGTACTTACTGAAAAGAAGCATTTCACCATCGCTTGGACAACGAAATAGAAGTTTCAGAGCAACAAATGGAAATGGCATTACTAAAGCAAACAAACTTCGGTACTTCTTATACATCACCTTGTGCACTGTTTTGGCCTTGGGGATCAAGGAATTTCAACTCCAATAAAGCCTCTTCCTCGAACCGCCCTCGTCCTTCAAGCAAAATACCAGCATATCTGTACAAATTGCTTTGAATCATAAGCTTGATGTTTTCCTGCTCTTCTGGAGTAAACTTGTTGGCGTATAAAAATTTGGCCTGTTAAATGACACAAAAGGAGTATGGAATGAAAACCATCACACAAGCAAGCAACAATCTAAATCGAGGAAAAGTATGACATGAATAAATGACACAAATAAACAAAAGTTCATATGCATAAGAGAAAAACAAAACAAGGACATACATGCAAAAAGAATTACAAATAAAATATTGGTTAATTCACTTAACCAATGAACAACGTTTGGTACAAAAGAAAGAATAGTAGGTCAAAAATAAGAATCACTACAAACTTGTAGCCAATTTTACACCCCACAGTTTGCATATCTCTTATTGCATTTATTAGCTATCCTCACAAAGTTTGTTAGGGCTTAGACTCTTCAAGTACAACTATGGTACCAAATTATCCTTGAACCCACGATCTAAGAACATGCTCAAATATAAGAGTCCCAATTTTCATGCAGGAATGTTTTACCGAGACAAAATACAAGGAGTGGTCAACAAACAGTCAAAGTTTCAGCACATCTAAGAATATCATACTTGCAGATAGAATTAATCGAAGTCAAAATGCATGGGAAAATAGGTGAATCAAGATTCAGTATATCCTTCGGATACACATGCATGTGAGTATGCCCTACTAATATGCATCAGTCTGCACCATAAGCAACAAACAACAGCTGTTTAACAACAAAGCAAAAGACAATTGAAAAAATATCTGAAGTAATAAGCCAAAACAAGGAACTGAAAAAATAAAATCATCAAAAGACAGAAGAAGTACCTGCTTAAAGATGGTACTGGTTCCTGAGCCAGGAAGTCCAAGGAGCAGGAGCTTATGAATCCGTTTATTTTCTAGGTACTCTGGCACCGATCTTGTCGAATAGTTGGTAGCATCACTATGCAGCCCATGAGAGTTACCGTGGAGCACAGGCAGAGAGAACAAGGAACACATCAACCGTGTGAAAGCCTGCCTAGCAAAGACCACAAAGGTAACTGTTCACAAGGAATTATACTTTCTTAAAACATTCAATTTTTGTACATCTGTTTCAAGTGATACCTTCTCCCATATTTTCCCCTTAATGTTATTTTGACCCTCCTCCTCGTAGCTTCCATCAGCATAAACCCAGAAATGAGTTTCAGGTGGACATTGCACATTTGCCAGCTGCAATATCGTACAGGACAGTCAAGCTTGTGAAGGGAAGAAAAATAAGTCAAATATATGAAATGTTTACAAGAGTAACCGAGACATCTTACATGATTCCATTAATTGTGTTAATTGGACGTAATCATTTCACCAACCTGGCTTAGTCACCTCACAGGCTCACACGTTGCACAAAATCATGGTTTCCATGAAATTTTCCAAAAAAAAAGAATATGCTCATGAGGATGTCCTGTGAATGTAAATACATAGCCGTAACAACTGATGCAGACTAAATTAACCAGTACCAAAGTACAACGAAAATGGTTCCCCTATTGTCATTGTCAAAAGGTCATGAATAGTTCCTTCAAAGGTTTACTGAAGACCAAAGGGCAAGACTCAAGAAAGGCACATGTACTATAAATATCGAACAATTTATACATGGTAAAAAATCAGGACAAGAGAAAGGGCAGGTAAAAGGTTTGCTTTCAGTTGGGGAACTTATTGGTTCTTACAAAAGATAATAATTAAACCCATTTAGCTCCAAGTACAGCTTCAGAAACCAAGAAAGGAGAGTGGGGCATCAACAACGTGGCCTTTCAGTACTTCCCACTATGAAAACTATCAAAGCGCTGAAGTTGTCTCTATATGTGTGGCTAGATGCAAATTACCTTCAGTATTCGCAATTCAATCTTTGTTATTTCCCGGCCATTGATGAAGACCTTTGTGTTGCCATTGCTGGCATCAGGATTTAGCTTCCCCCCTAAGTTTAAGTTTGAACTGATAACCCTGTCTGGTTTCTCTCCTTCCTTTCATAGAAAAACAGGAGAAATAAATTTTCAGAACTAATGAATTCCAATTCAACACCTAACCTCTATTCCTATAGCACTAAATATGCAAAACACAAAAGCATCATGCATACGAGGTCACACCTTTCCCCACAATCCCGATTCTTTGTCATACCAATAGCTTCCAGGCTTCAATTTCTGTGGAGGACATGGACAACCCAGCAGCTCAGCCATTTCTTCTGGTCTTAGTTGTCGTCCATTCACAATTAGTTGCTCAGGCCGAAGCTGATTTGCAGTGCACTCCCTTTCTGCCTTCATGATCTGTCTCACTTCTAATGGACTAAGCAACCGAGATAGCATTCTCGAGCATTTTCCTAGAGTCAGTCGCTTGGACTCGTTGATAGGCTCACCTATGCAGGTTACACACTTGCGGCCTTCAGGCATTGAACCCATTGCCCTAAGCACACAGTTACTGCAGTACTTTGCATCACAAACAAGGCAACACTCCCTATCAGAGAGTCTGTTACCTTTACCACACCGACTACAGATCCCCCTTTTCCTTTCCTTCTCCAAAGTACTTTGCCGATGAGCACTGGAAAAATGAGGGTTTTCAGCTGATCGAGCAGAACCGACATCCTTCCTCACAGACCTATCAACACTATTGAAAGTTACTGCAACAGTCTTCCTCACATCATTCAGGGCTGACCTCGGTGAACTTCCAGGGGGGCTATGGACGGAACATGGGGAAGCGGAAAGTGATCCTGATGCATCCAATTCTGAGCTCTGTGATATCCTAGGGCTTGAATATGCACCTGAGGGGGGGAAATCCATATGACTCGTGACCAGGGCATCACCTGACCTTTTATGATCTTGCACATCAATGTCATGATTAGGATCTCTAACTGGCACTGGAGTATTGAAGTGAGAGTTTGCAAGAGCTGTTGGACGCAATACGATGGGTTCTACCACAGGGGGACAGGAATAGGTTCCCGAATCTGCACTCGGTAAATAATTGGCGATGGCTGCTCTGGGAATGGCTGAATCCACAGGTTCGACTCTGGGAACTTCATGAAGTATTGGCGGTCCAGTATATTCCGTGGCAAGTGAGTAATCAAGATTTTCTGGCTCTGGAAGAGAAACACCTGGAGGCAGCATGGTTCTCAGCACCTCTTGCCATTCTTTTTTGTCTGTGGCTTCTGCCATTTTTGTGCCAGCAAACACTCGCTAAAATCCTACGACTGAATCTCGGACTCCAAATTCAGCATCTCAACAGAGAGGTAATCCTTCACAATGAGGTCCGGCTGCACATTTCCCCAAAGGAGACAGGGATATTACAGAACGACATGAAGGTTCAAATGACCTGAAAGGACAATCAACCAAAAGGTCTAAAAACCTTTCAAACCTTAACGTATTGTGAGAAATAATTAGAGATGCAAAATATTTAAAGGAACCTTAAGAGTTCCTTGTTCCAAAAGGATACTGCTCACAGACAAACAGGTGAATAACTGAATCAAAACATCATTTAGAAAATAACAGAAGTGATCTAAACAATCTCCCAAAACAGCAATCGAAAGCCAACTGGGCGCAATTAATAGAGTAATACGATGAGAATACACACTTAATCCTGTCGGTAAGCACCAGACAAGTTCAAACAACCACCTAGAAATCAAATCCTCCCCAATTTTTTCGACCAACCACCAGCAAAATGCATCCTTTTCTTTTCACTCTTTCTGCGAGTCCACATTGACTTGAAGAAGGTTAATGCTTTTTCAAGACTTACCAAAAACATCGAGGAAAAGTAAAATACCGACCGGAAGCGGGTATAACATGGGGATTATTCAGATCTCACCAGCCTATATTTACGCATTCAAAAATGCCCTCTCCATCCAAACATGGAACGACCATTAACAAGTCATAATAAACAGAAATCACAACTTGTTCTTCGACCATTTCACCCCCAACCTCAGAAGCAACGAGAAAACCTTCATTCGATTATCGTAAACTAAAGCATCAAATTCATCCGCGGTAACGTAGGGAGAAACCCAAGAGTTACACAAGGGTTCACAATAGAACACCTGCAATGATCCGAATGCCCTAAAACCCATATAAAAGACGAAGAGAAAATTATATATGATTTCTAGTTACCAACCCAAAAGGTCGATCCAGGAATACCATCTTAACTCAACAGAAGTTTTTAGATAAAATTCATGAGAGATACAGACCGACCTCGACAGCATGCATCATAAACGAGTCTTAGTCCCGTTTTCGCTGTTTAAACAATAATTGAGTGAATGACAAAGCATAAGAAAGAAGACCGAAACAGATTTGGGTAAAAAGAGGTACGACTTCTATATTCATTTGTTTTCGTCGATGCGAGAAAAAAGAAGGGTAAGTCACGAACTCGGAAGAGGCAGAACACCTGAGGAGGAGAAACTGAGCAAAACCCAAAATTTTCTTCCTCGTCTTCTCCCTTTCGTTATCGATTGCTAAAACTGGATCTTCAACCTCAGAGAGAGAGAGAGAGAGATTATTCTCAGTAACTCTCCTTCAAAAAGGAGGGTGGGAGAGAGAGAATATGGTGTTGCAAAAAGTGTGCATGTTTTCTTTAGAAGGAAAAAGTACAGCCCCTTTGCTAATACAACCCAGAGAGAGAGGGCTCTGAAAGAGAAAAAATATGTAATCCTTCAGACAATTTGTCAGAAGAGAGAGATAGAGATTGATCACACCAACTCTTGGAGACGTAGATGGCGTCTTAACTTGGGGTGTGCTGCTCATCTATCAATCTATCTGTAAATAAACTACTAACCCCTCTTACCGACTCCCTCTGACTTCATCTCCCTCACATTCTCAACCCACCGAGAGAGAGAGAGAGAGAGAGAGTGAGGGGTTTTCGCTTGTTACCGTTTCGAGGAGAAAATATAAGCCGTTAAACTTGAATCTTCGCAATTGAGAGAGAGAGAGAGAGGCAAAAAGAGTGAAAAAGAGAGGGTGAAAAAGGTAAACTTTGCACACCTTCCAATGACAGCGTAAAAACAGTAGAGAGAGAGAAATCCACGTTCGGACACGGACGGGGAAGGACATCAACCCCTTGCCTTCCCCTACTTGAATAAGATGACACCTTTTTTAGGCGGGGCCCCACCAGAAGTCAATGGCGCTCCCACGAGGGGTATGGATGGCCCGACCCAAGCCAACTCGAACACGACGGGATTGCCAGGTTTGACTGGGTTTGAGTTTGGGAGGAAATAAACTCCAATGATATTTTTATCCGAGGGTATATAGCCTACAAAATAATGAGTAATGACCCTTTTGGGTCTACCAAAAGGGCGACCAAGTACACCCAATTATGAGGTATGCACCCTTTTATACTTTGTACCGTCCTACCGATTTGGAATTCCATCAGTGGCGGGGCGGGGTGACCGCACCACCCGAAAATCTGAAAAATTTCATTTTACGTATTAAAATTTTCAAAAGAATTTAGAAAACTTGTAAAGACCCCCCCACCCCCACCCATACACAAACGAAACAAGGTTTCGGATCCGCCACTGAATTCCATAGCAACCTTTTTTCCTTAATAAGATGTCAATACACCAGTTTTAAGTCGAAGCGGATCCGTTCGGGAACTATGAGGTTTTTGGTATAGTGAAAGAATTGAGTAACATAGTTGTTCGGATTATACCCTAAATAGGCATACCTCCACTAATTATAATAAAAAAAATATCGACATATTATATATCATATCATCGTGGGGAATACATACATATACATACATACATATATATATATATATATATATATATATATATATATATATATATATGTATATATATATATATATATATATATATATATATAAATGTTTGAATAGATGTGAGTATAGATGGAATTGAACATATATCATTATATATATAGTGGATCCTATCCATTATATATATATACCGGATTCTATCCATCATTGACACTGTGGATTCACCTTAACCATAGTATGAGTGAATTTCAAAGGTTGCAAAGATATTTGTAAAATGATAAAAGATTATCTTATTATATTCATGCTATCAAAAAAAATGTTGAGCATGATCAGCCACTCAGCCTTATACGATGGAGAAGGTATGGTTTATAAAGGTTTGTATATCAATATTAAAGTGTTTTCTGCGGCATATACTTCTTTTAGGATTAGAGTCTGGCTTTCTGATGATCAACCAATAGAACCACATCTAGGTCGGCTATCCACATTCTAAGATGGGTCCCAGGCCTGAACTTAACTAAATCCGAATTGGGTCCGGCCCTTGATACCCCTTACCTGAATGGATCTAACCCATTTGTGCCCAAAATTTTTGGTAATTTCTGTCTTTATGAAGTTGCTAGTTCGATGGCCATGACCCTTCTTAGTTTTCATATTGGCAACTGGAGCACCAAGCCATTATTAGGGTCGTACAAAAAGAATTATTGGTCTTTAGTAAGATCCAAAACCCACACTAGGACCAGTTCAGTTCCCTGGATACGTGGTCCATACTTGCTTTGGATCGTCTGTGGGGCCCACTGCACACAGGCCAGGGATCATTGGCTTCCAATTTTGACAATTTCCAAATAAATTAGCACCAGCTGAGATACACATCCCCCCAACGCGCGCGCGCACACACACACATATATATATATAAATATAGGTGGACCCACTTTAACATAAGGTGAGATGTGCGCCTCACTGAAATATAAAAAGTATAGAAGGAGCCGCCATTGGATGTTGCATCAAAATACAAGTGAGCCTTACTCTTAAAAATTCCCTGTGCCTGCCACTGATATATTTCTATCTCAAATCCCCGATCACTTAAATCATATAGATGTCCATTCAACATACTTGATTCAAACTATATGGGAAAGTGCATTGAAGCACCAATTTTCAGAAAATTGATTCTTAATTCTTGTAGAGAAGAACAAGGTTGCATATATAAAATTGATCAAGAGGCATTCCTTGTAACTAATGGGGGTTATTACCAATAATTTGAGTTTTCCTTTTCAATGTGAGATAAGGCTTAGTTTTGGTTATGGTCCTAGTTGGCGGCGGACCCAGATTCGGCGGCCTCTGCTCCGCCAAGAGTAGGTCCATCACTGTTTTTTCGATAGGGGAAAGCTGAGACTTATAAGTTGAAGTTGACGGAAGCCAGCAATCCAAAAGTCTGAACTGGATATCCGAATCTACCTAGGTCCAGTCCATTTAAAGCGTTGTGGCTCTTGGTTTGGTGATAAGTTAGACAACTAACCAATAAGATCATAACCATAAATATTATTATGGCAATATGGTAGTCACATGACTCACATCTTTGGCATACATGGCTTGATATAAATCACATTAGTTTGTAAGGGTACCTTTGACTGGGAGGGCACAAATATTTTCTTTTATTTTCTAAAGAATTGGTTAAACATGAAGAGCAACAGCTCACCTTGCTAGGGCCAGATTCATAAATTCAAGGTCATGAGTTCGATACAACAGTGCACATCAAGCTTCAGCCTCATCGTTTACAAAAACACGTATCGATTTGGTTAAAAATAGAACATCTTATACCAAATTGTTGATGCCAAAAAATCAAGAGGAATACATGACAAACTTTCAAATGTTTGAGAACGACACAAACATATGCAAATGTACAAACAATACTAAAAGTTTATGAGGTATTGCTTTGTTAATACCGTGACTAATGAATAACATCTTGAAAGGATACAAAAGATTGAATTCCACCTTTTCATTTCTTTTTTTAATGAAAGTTGGGACTAAGCGGACCCCTACTAGACATGCGTACCCCTGGGTATTGAACTCACGACCTCGTGATTAGATGGTCTTTCGAGTTCACCTTCTACCAGAAAAAGCCATGACTCGTTGTGCCACATTATCGTCATCATTATTATTGATGTTATTATTATTTTGCAGTATAAGACCTGATACTCATTAGGGATGTTCATGGGGCGGAGTGGGCTGGAGATCAAAGTCCCATCCTCGTTTCAAAACCTTGTTCCCACCCTCGTGATGGACCAAGAAGGCTCTCATTCCTGCCCCCGTGCTTCTCGTGGGTCGTCGTGGGGACTCGTCAGAGGAAAGTGGGACACTCAAACACATTGGAATTCAAATTTCATTTGTGAGAATGAAATTTGGGAATTTATTTAAAATTCAAGTACATTATTATGAATGAATGTATGTGACAATGATAATAAGTTCATGAATTAAAAAAATGACACCTTTTTTATTTATCGTCTCACATAGTTTATTTTATTTTTAGATGAGCCTAACTTTATAAAATGAATGAGAAAAGTAGTTAGGGCCGGGTTCTTGGGACGGAGACCTAAAATCCCCATTTATATTCCTCAAATCTATTCTGTTTAGGACAAGTCCCTACGGAAAGAAGTAAACCCCCTCCCCATGAACATCTTTAGGGGAGTTTCAAAAATCTTCGATTGGCTGTAATGTTTATAACAAAGGGATGGACGCTAATAGACTCACAGGCTGAAGGTCACGAGTTCGATAACGGCATGCCTATACCTGACTTCAGCCTCTACGTTGTAACAAAAAAAAGAAGGTTGAAGTGATCTAACCTACAGCTTTGAATTTTTGGTTGAGGTTTTGAGCGGGTTAGGCAAATATCCAAATCTATGAGAAGAAGTCAAAAACACAAATCTCATAAGATCATGATATGATCCCTACCAAATCCAACCTAACTACCTAAACCCTAAGTTTCACATCATATATGTTAGAGAGATGTAACCATCACAGAAAGCAGAGGATGCAATTTTGGGGTTTGCCTTATCCAAATCTGGTTGCGATCTGATCCAGTTTAATATCAATGAGATGCATATAGATGGATCGGGTCCGGGTCCTCCAACACAGATCTGGAGAAAAGCCATCATCCTTTCGCCACTTTCATTTGAAATATACCAGGTCAAAGGTAATATTCCATGTGAATAGATTGGCCTTTGTGGGTCAATGTAGGATTAAATTTCCACAGCAGGCGCAGCACCAACCACATGAAGATTGATCAAATCGGATTCCTAATCCGGACCCAATACAAAACCAATTGCCTGTCACCAAAGTTGGTCAAATCCATAAAGAGGTAATAAATCATCCGAAACTAGTGTTATAAATTGGCTTTTGTGGATAGATACAAGGACGCCATATTTCCTCACATTCTAGTGGGTATCCATCTTAGTCAAAAGCCGTTGGCTTTCATCGTCATCATCATGATGTTGATAAACAACGAATAAACAACAACTAAGCCTTTTCCATACTAGACGGGGTCGGCTAATTGTCATGATGTTGATGCCAACTAAAAATATCCATAGTGTGGCATGCCATAATTGATTAGGGTATGCACACACACATGTATATAGATAGATAGAGAGAAAGAGACAGGGTGAGAGCCTTAGCTCATAAATATTTTTTTTGTTCGATCTTTGAGATCAACAGTAGAGATTTGGATTAAATGTATATCTAAATCTCTACCACCAATCTCAAAAATAGAATAATTAAGATGTTTGTATAAGATTTTGAATAAATACCATTATTCACCTAAGACACCCTATATATATATACAAAAACACCACTAGGGGTGAGTATATGTATGTATAAAGAGAAACCATCATCAAGGGTCACACTCATCCATCTTAAATCTTGTTAAAGATCTCAATAATTCAATCTTTAAAGTCAAATAGTTGAGAGATCCTTAAAGCAAAAAGTTAAATAATACTAAGCACATTTAATTTACCTACAAAAAGTATCAGCTTACCTTTTTACTTTGAATTTCAACTTGTGATCGGTCCAAAGTTTGAGATCTGGATAAACTTATTAAAATATTTTGAAAACTTTGTTTAGGAAAAGTAAGGGCGTTTCCATGGGAGGAAGGGGAAACGTAAAAGTGATGAAAATCAACTATATCAAGTTTCAAAATCTAAAGTCCATGACTATTTAGACCTCAAAATTCAATAACACATTACCAGAAGTACCTTTGATGTAAATAATGCTGAGACATTTTAATAAATTTAACTTGTCTAAATGTAAAACTAAATGAGTTTAATACTGGATAACTTTCTCTCTCTCTCTCTCTCTCTAGATATCAGTATATGCGTATGTGCATGCGTGCTTGATTCTTTGTGCAAGCAATATTGGACAAATATAATTGGTTTTTATTGGGGTACAATAGGGAAAGAGAAGCCACATGAATGCCCCAGGAATCGAACTGATGACCTCAAACTTGTAAGGCGGCCCCAGATGAGCTATTGCTCTTTGTTTTAAATATGATTAGTATTATATTAAAAGATTTGGATGCACATTGACTAGAGTTGGCAATATATGAGACAACTCGAAAACCGGGCACAAGAAGGACCCTAGAAGTTGTATTCATGTCCATTGCTGTGGTAGGAAAGAACCAGATAATGTTCGGGTTAGTCTGTTTTAAATATGAACAATTGAGGACACGAGACAAATCTACAACCCAAAACAAGAAGATGTCACCAATAAAGCACCTGACTTGGACACAATCTGAAAGAGTCCAAGTCCTGTTCATCCAAAGCAACACGAAAAGACAAGGTCATGCCTGGGTTTTTCCTTTCTTTTGGCATGAACACGAATGACATGAAAAACCATGACCCAAACACGAAACTATCGCCCATAGTGTTGACTCCTCATATCCGATGAGTACTGGGTTGATCAGGTACTGGGGAATGGGTAACTACGTACATACACAGAGTGTTGGACCCAACGGTATAGTATGTGAACTGGGTCATTACTGTGGCCAGAGCATCATCATAATTGAACTGAAATTAAGTCAGATCGGGGCAGGTCCGGTTCTGGACTCATTCAAGAGAATAGTTTCTTCACCCTGATTAGAAAATTCATACTAGGTTGCACTGCCAGAGGCATCTCTCTTAACTAGGGGATCAAACCACAAGTTGAAGGTCACAAGTTCGATTCATATAGTACACAAAACAAATGATGCTAGGTTAAATCAAAGCCCAGCGTGCGACATAGATGGACCCATCTTTTGGATATTTGTTCAGAAATGTTTGGATCGACAATTGTGGGTCAGCTGAAACCTGATCGGTCTGAACCTTACTATTTTAGTATCAGGGGAACATGTCTTGTGCTGGTTGCAAATTCAGTGCGTGGATCCTAAAGTTTGATCCAGATCCAAACAGATTATACACTTTGATGGTAGGGTTGGTAAACGAACCTTGCAAATGTACAAAATTTGGATCTTGTGATTCGGTGGGATTTGGCTCAACCCTAGCTCGTTCGTGTTCAGTTTGTTAAACTATACGATCTGAACATGCATAGGGTATGTTCAGCTCAATTTGGCTCATGAAAACTAAGAACCGATTATAGCGGTTTCCGTTCATGGCCTGTTTGAGCTAAGCCAATTCGCATAGAAAGCGGGCCTAGCGCCGAACAAGGGTTGTTTGGTTCGTCGTCCCGTGAATGGGGGCCCTGGTTATGGGAGTCCTGAGTGCACATAAAGGAAAGCATAGGCAAACAGGTATTGAAGTAGCAGCATGGTGGATGATCACTCTTCATTCTAAAAGTGAAGGCATTGAATAACGTTGATTGCAAGTTCTCAGTGTAAATTAATGCTTTGTTTCAATAGTACATCAGATCAGGCATCAGAATTGTTTGAAACCTTTTGAAACCAACTGGCCACATGAGTGAGATAATGACATACTGTAACTAGAGGTTTCAAATCGGGTCAATGGACCGAGTCACTTTGGGTGCCGTCAAATTCAGTTTGACCCAAACAAATCCGCTCATTTTCGGTCTATTTGCACAACCCTAATCCAACCAGACCAGACCTCACCGCAACAAAAAGTATATGGAAGTGACATTAAAAACCATACAAAATATGGGAAAGAGAACATTACCAAAAAGATAAAAGCTTAAAAAAATAGGTTTTGGATAAGACTAAGATAGTAAGAGAAAGTGCTTGCACACACACACACACACATGTAAATATATGTGAAAGAAAACCTGATCCTGCCCATCTCCATATGGCCTGTTCAGCCTTTCAGTGACATGAGTATCATTTGAAAAATTTAATAGTTTTGAAGAAAAAATGAAAGAATCACACACACATTCTCTCTCTCTCTCTCTCTCTATATATATATATATATTAGTTGGTCGAGAGTGGGTCCTCTGAGATCTACCCGACTTCACCTTATCTCGTCTTGTATAGGCTCACTGGCTGTAGTATATACGTTGATTTTGGATCATGATGAACCCATCATACAAAACAGACCAAAGAATGGCCACAAGAATCTACCTTAAACTCCAAAGAATGCGAAGAGTTTTGATTTTGGTGTGTATATATTGGAAACATATAAAACAGGGTCTTCACTGGCTCAGGAGATTCATTTTACATCAAAGGTTGCATCAGAAAACTAATCTTCAAACTTATACAAAATTTCAGTGTCTAAAGTTTCATGACAAACATGTCTAGCTTGCACCTTGTCTCTGTATGAACTCGGCTCGATTAAAACTAACGTTGGGTTGCCAAGGAACTTAGCTAAACCAAAAGGTTCAAGAGATAGAACAGCAAAAATGAAAGGGTACTGACCTGTTTGCTTAGGCCAAGACCCATCTAGGTCGAGACTCGATCTCAATATCATGAACTATTCCAGGTTCCATACCTGGTCCAATCACAATTAACTAAGACGGAAACAAGGTTTAAATGATTGAAGCCTTAATAATTTAATTGGACAGATTGTCAAGTAACTTCTCTCGACAAAATCTCTGCTCTACCACCATTTCCCATCAAAACATGCAAACTCCATCAAACCCCAAGGGCTATAGATAGTTTAGATTGAAAATCAAAAAATTAACCTCAGAAGAGTTGAACTCCCGCCGCAGCGAGGGCATCAGAAGATTGCGCGCAGAAAATTGGAACCCGAGCCACAACCTCACCCCGGCCCTAATCTACAAATCCACTTGATGCTGGACTGGGCTTGGTAAGAATCCATCCATCAGGCACGACGTCTTGGATGGATTGTACGCACCGCACTACAAAGACCGAGAGGGCCAGCCTTCAGAATCAAGAAACTGGAACTGGTCATTCAGCATCCAAGCATTTCACATCAGTGAACGTCCCTGAAAATATCGAATTATTTCCATCGAGTGTCAACTGCATTCTGGTTGGTAGGGAAAGATCCAAATTATCCACAAAAATGAGGGCAGCACCAAGAGCAGTAGCTCGAAGGCAGGGTGCTCTAGGGCTGTTGCTAGTGGGGAGTTTGACACCCAGAGTGTGGGTGTGTATCAGGCTTTGGCCAAAAAAAAAAGAGAGGGGACCTGAGAGATGCCCGCAGATCCTCTGCTTTTTTCCCTTAAAGTTCTTATAGTCAAGAACCCCCAACACTCACCGGGGTCTACATCAAAACGAATAACTGATGTTACATTTGCAGAGCCTTTTCATTACCATAAATATTGCAGTTGGCCATTAAAAAGAATGTGTAAGCAAGTCTACATGAACCTTTCGAATTCAGATCAAAAAGAAAAACAGCCTATCAGAATGGTGCCAATTACGGAAATCGAGTCTCTGACAAAGAACCCTCTTAGAACTAAAACCCGAGTGATGCACCTTTGGACGACCCTTACTACTCATAGCTAACCCTAAAGACTAAATCCGCCAAACAAGCTTACAGATAAATATCCTTAATGGAATCGGGAGCCCGGCTCAAGCGACCACAACACACTGAATTGGCACTTTTTAACCTTCATAGACTTCACCCAGAACAAGATGATCGGGTTATACGCAAGGTTGCCCATATGAATTGTGTCCAAGGGGATATCGATCACAGGATTGCCATCAGCTACACAGACCCTAAATGTTGCGCAGAGAGAGGCGCACTGTACCCTCTGTGCACCACCAGGCATATCATCATCCTCGTCATACGCCTCCTGCTGAGCTTGCTGCTGCTTCCTCCTTGTCTCCTCCTCCATGTTGACATCATGAAGTGTAGTCTCCTCACACTCGTCCAGCTCCATGTCCCAGGGCCTTGCACTGGTCTGGTGCGAGGAAATCAGGGAATTCCACAGTGAAGTGAATGTAGAGCTTCCCTTTCATGAATGGTCTCTGGTACATTGGCATGCCCTCATCGTTTATGGCCTTGTATTGGTCTGTCGAGAAAATCATAAACCAATTAAGTAACCAAAACAACTCAAATAGTGAAGCAATCTTATGAAAATTCTGCTAGCGAATGAACCCTTCCTTGCAAATCCCACACAACCCTATCAAGTTAATGCAGCATGATGATCACATGCAGGAAAGGAGACTCACCGGGCTTAACAACCTCCCCTGGCTGAGACTTCACCAACAATTGCCTATTGTCCAAGTGGGTCAGTATGAACTGGAAACCACAGAGTGACTCCGTAAGAGAAAGAGCGTGATCCACAAAGAGATCATCGCCCTTCCTCTTGAACTTTAGATGCTCCTTCTGTTGCAGGACGAAAACGATATCACCTGTGACAGTGTCCGGCTGCATTCACACGGAAAACAAATCAATTGTGCGATGGGGTCGAATTACCAAACAAGTTAAAAAAAAAACTTATTAACGGCGATTAAATTTTGATTGGAGCAAAAAGAATTGAGATCACATCTGGACTCACGTCTAGATTTCATTCCGACAATAATCATTCGACTTCCCAATGCTTCGAATTTAATCGTCAAATAGGAAATATCATTCCCCGCATAACAACAAAAACATAGCAACTGGGCACCCAGAGCGTCAGCTCACGGGAAGGCTTCTTTCACACCCCCGCCCCCCCCACACACACACAGATGGCGAGTTGGTGCATAGGTGCGTGTGTGTTTCATCGGCCTCCAAGTTGTAAAAAAAAATAGCAACTGGGCATTCATGCTGTAGCTTCCAATAGTTGAACATGGAAGACGGGAACAATAAAGACTAACGAAATTTTTCTTGAGAACTCTTATCATCAAATATTCTCCACCTCTGGTAAATCCCTTAGATTTCTCAGAGCAAAATTAAAGGATTGGATAATTGCAACCCAAAACAGTGAATTGGAGTAATACGCAAATGAATGGCACCAACAAATGCAATCAAATTTGCGTACCGCTTCATCTGCTTCGCCAGGGAAGGTGATCTTCTGGCCATTCTGCATGCCCTTCTCAACAATAACCTCAAGCACCTTCTTGTCCTGAACAACCTTCTCCCCCCGGCATTGCGGGCACCGATCCTTGTCATTTATTGCCTCACCGGTGCCTTTGCACTCATTGCAAGGATGCTGCATCTGCTGAATCATGCCAGGCCCCAATTGACGGACTGTCACTTTCATACCGCTACCTTGACAGCCGGGGCATTTCATCGAAGCACCCGATTTAGATCCTTTTCTGTAGGAGTCAAATGCTACCACAATGAGAAAACACTTTCTATGGCACCAAGGAATTAACAGACACGTAAAAGACAAAAATTTGCTCACCCCTTGCACTTAGAGCATATAACATTGCGCGAAAGAGAGAGTTTCTTCGAGGTACCATTGTAGAGATCTTCTAGGCTAACCTTGAGAGGATGGATAACGTCTTCGCCCCTCCTCTGCCTTCTTCCCCTGCTACTACCACCTGAACAAAAAGAATTGCTTCAATCTTTCAAAGATTGCACACTTTATCGATTCAAATTCGGAAATCACTTGTTTTCACTGACATACCTCCGAAAGGATTTCCACCAAAGAAAGACTGGAAGATATCGAAAGGATCGTGCATGCCACCTCCGCCACCCATCCCTTCCTTGAGTGCATCTTCACCGTATGTATCGTAGATCTCTCGCTTCTCCGGATCGCTCAGCACCTCATATGCTTGAGCTAGTTCTTTAAACTGGAATAAAATTGTCGAATCAGATATACAACTCAAAGAACTCACAGATCAACAGGTTAGGTTCCCCTAATGATTGAAATCCATGAACAAAAACTAAGTACACAGACATCCAGTCAAACAAGCCAAAACTGTAGACCAAGTTTCCGAAAATAACAACAAATCAGAAGCCATGTGGAATAAACTTGGAACCTGCAAATAAGAGTGTGTGTGTGTGTGTGTGAGAGAGAGAGAGAGAGTAACTTGAATAAAACCAAAAATTAGCAATCACCCAACAATGAGAAACGGAAAGGATCACCCAGAAGGATAACTCATAACCTAAACAAGAAAAGGAAGCAGAAAACAGATTAACAGAAAAAGAGAAAAGAGATCCAACCTTCTCCGGGTCCCCGCCCTTATCAGGATGGTTTTTAATGGCGGCCTTCCTATACGCTTTCTTCAGATCATCTTGTGACGCGTTCTTTGAAACCCCCAAAATCTCATAATAACGAGTGCTGTCACTCTTCTTTGGAGCCCTCCCAAACATCTTTTTCGTCTTTCTCTATCAATCAAAACCCAAAATCAAGAACGATCTCAGAAACCTCCTGCGAATCCTCAACGAAGACGACCGCCCAAGATCTTCAATCAAAGAAGAACAAGATGGATGAAAAAGAGGGAATTTTCCTCGCGTTCTCTTGTGACAGAGGCGCGATCGGCGAGAGGAAAAAGAGACCAACCTAAAGGACTCTGATGAGGGTTTTTATGGAGGTCCTTTCGTTCTATACTGACGGTCGAGATTGCTCTGCGTGTAGAAAAGGTAAGCTTCGGACCGTCGATCATCAAAAGCAGTGGAAGTCTCTCGAAGCATCTCCATCATTCTGCCGCGAGGGAACGCCTTCCGCGCGTTGCGCTTCTTTTGCCTTCTGGAGGCTTCCTGGACCCGATCTGTTTCGTGCTCCCAGTGACTCGTTGACGTAACCCATCGACTCGGGTTCACTTAAGGATCCGATATTGTTCGATCCGACCGAAAAGGAGAAAGGGTGGCTTCTCACTTCTTTCGATGTTTATGTGTAACGTTTGCTTCGATCCGATTCATTATAAACAACAACAACAACAATCCTTTTTCGACTGATGGATCAGCTACATTGTTATCAGTCAAAGTTTTTATTTATTTTATTTTCTTCTTCTAATATTTCGTAATTTTCTTCTTTCTTTCCTAACATTTCAATTAAACAGTCTCTTGTTTTTATGAGATACTGCTTTTGATTTGTTTTTGATAATCTCATTAAGAATCCAGTTTTTTCTTGTATGATCATATATCGATCATCTTAATTTATATCACGAACATCCTTTATGCACGTCGATAATTAACTCCTTAGTACTCAAAACTATATAATATATTGGGTCTAATTATTGCTTTATAATATTTACATATCTATTATAACCAATCTGCATTGATTCTATGTATAATATTTTCATTATTTTTATTGTTTTGAAAAAATAATCTTAAGTACTTACAATTTTTCTTATGAGAAATAAAATGTGACAATTATAATTTTCATAATATGTAAAATAACCAAGTGATCAAACTTGTATTGCATATATTTTGTTCTATTAAGCCTTATGTTTTTATTTTTTAATAATTCTTTAAATAACTACAACTTTCTATTAACTTTTTTAGATTCATTCATCAAATTAATATCATCTGTAAATAACATATACCAAAGTATTTTATCTTTGTTAACTTATCAATAATTAAGAGAAATAAATGTAAACTTAAAATTGATTCTTGATGTAATGCAATACCAACTTCAAAGAAATCATATTTATTTACGAGCTCTTATACATGTTTGTGTATATAATTATAAACCTCTTATAAAGTTGTTGAACGTCAATTGATACATTTCATTGTAAGGTTTTCTAAATAATATATCTTCACACTCTATCATAACTTTTTAAAGTCAATAATACTCTATGAAGAGTTTTTTCTCTAAAATATTTCATAAGACTTTTGAATAGTAAATTTGCCTAATATGAATCTAAACCGGTTCTCCGTTGAACTCGATACTTGTCTAACATTTTTTACAAAATCATTTTTCATAACATGACTCACCGACTTGATGTACCAATTCACACAATTTTGAATGACTCTCTTGTTATTGTATATGGGTATAAATACTTTTTTTAATTTTTGATGCATCTTTGTTTTTTTAATCTTTTATTAAATAAAATTATATATTTACCTTTGCCTCTTGTAAGATTTCTGGTACTTTTGTAAAAATATTGTTTGATTTTATCGATTAACATCAACATCTAACCAAACAATATTCCACTACTAAGGAGGTGTTTTCATCTTCGTAAGTTGTACTGTCCAAATAACAACTACCCAAAGAAACAGGCAAGTACCGATTAACAACCTTCATAAAAGAGAAAATACCTCCTTAGTAATTTAAGATGAAAACACGCCTCACATATTTCATTACTACCCAACTCCACATATTGCTTGTTCACGCGTTCCTCTCTCCCTCCTGTGGTCTTTTTTCTGTTCACTCTTCTCCTGGTATGCCTCCTATGCACTTCTTGGACTCTTGTGACTTTCTACTCTCTTTCTCCTATGCATCTTGCCTTCGCCATTGAAACTCCGCTCTCCATTGTCACTCCCGACTCACCACCTTTCGTTGTTCGGGAATAGTTTGGGTCTCCATTCGGTTCAACAGGTTTAATCTGTAGCCGTTTGACCGGTATGACTAATGGGGATGGCCATCAATCGTCCTCCACTCAAGCCTACTTCGAAGCTCAAGTTCTCGATGCAAGATTCAAGTTTACATCCAGAAACTCATCACGATCTCAAGATAATAAAAGCTAATTTGATTCAAATGGTATAGTAATATGGAGGGTTTTGTTGCAACTTCAGTATAATTTGTGAAAGCTAGCTTTCCAGATTCACTTCCAGATCTCCACTGAGGATAAGATTTCTGCGTTTGGGGGAGAGAGATATTCAAACAAGTTGGAGTCCTAATATCAAGTTGACAAGTTGGAACCAAGTGAGATCCAAGATTAGAAGTCCAACTTGTTTGGATCTCTCTCTCTCTCATAGGAGAATCGGAGGGGGAGAAAGAAGTTCGAACTAAAACCAAGTAATGTAATGGTTTAATGAAAAGGCAGTGGGTCCAAGTCTTAACATTAGCCGAGATTGCTTCCCACTCTATGTGGGTTGGGCTTGAGGGTTCAACATTGGACTTCCTCTTACAAGGTTGTGGCCATTCTCGGCTCGGGTAACCGTTGGGTTGGCCATCCAATCGTTACCTGAGGATAGGGCCAGATCCAGTAACGGATAGTCGTTACTGAATTTCCGGTAACGATCATCCGTAACAGGTCCCAGACGAGGGAAGTCACAGGCAGATAAGCACGACGAATGGGGGAGCGTCTGCCTATAAAGGTAGGCACATACAGACACTGAACATACCGAAAATACAGAGAGAAATAGAAAAATACTACATTCGTCTATGCAAGACTCTGTGTGGGAACCTCGTGTCCATTCATCCACTCTCGCCATTTTCTGCTGCATTTTTCTTACATCTTTAAAAGTCCATGTATCAGCAACAGAGAGTTCCTAAAATCCGACTGCCATCATCGGAAACCTTCAGCCTGAGGAAGAAGGTATGCACTGTCAACAGTGGTATGGGGGTCTGGTTCCCTTCAAAAGAGAAAGAGAGGATAAAAAAAAGGGAGGGAACGAAAAAAAAAGGTCGGATGAGAGCAAGCAGCAATCGGCAGAGGCGGCAAAAGAAAAACCTAGAAGCAGGGTCGACCGAAACAGCCAAAGCCTACCCAAGACAGACCGAAAAAGCCTGAAACCCAAAGGCAGGCAAGGCGATAGTCGGAATGGACGGCGAAAGAAAAAACGAGAGGCAGGATTAGCCAAAAAGCCAAAGGAAACACCCTGAGGCAGGTCGAAACAACCGAAACCCAAATCACAGGCCAGCATAAAACTCGAAACAAAAGGCATGAGCCGAAGCAAGAAAGGCCGATAAGAAGCCAGGAACCTGCCGACAGCTGACGAACGGCCAGAACAGCCCTCCGAAAGCTCTCTCTGGCTCTCCCTGTTACTCTCTCTCTCTCTCTCTCGAAACTTTCCAAAGAGTTGTAAAACGCTTTTAAGCGTTTCAAATAAAAAACAAAAGAAAATCGCGGTTTCAAAAAGCCGCGGCAGGAAAACCAATGGTTTTCCAAAACCACTCACGATTTTTTGAAAGCGCCTCGGGGTTTGAGTCAAAAGACAAAACTACCCCTGACCCTTTTCGGGTATTATGCAGTTGCCATGGTAAAAAGACAGTTTTACCCCTTGGTAGTTTTTGAAATTTAAAAAAAACTAGGGCTATCATTTTACGATTTTATCCAACTCAGTTTGAATAATTTCAGTTCTGCCACTCAGTCAAAAGACGGTTTTACCCCTTTTCATTTGAAAAATTAAAGATTCGCGTTAAAATTATGATTTTAACCATGATCAGTTGCGAATTTTACAGGAATACCAAATAGTAATTTTAGAAGTTTGTTCTCGTAATTTTTATAAAATCACAAAAGAGGACAAATAGATAAAATTACATATGTATCTCTTGATATCCTTTTTAGGGGTTTAGAGGCAGAAAAACCCTTAGAAATTTTTTTCTTTTTACTGCTTCATATTCTGCATCACTTAACATATATCTTGCTATGTGTGTTTTTGCTTTTTGTTTCCTTTTAGACCGCTTGATTGTTATTTTTGTCAAACACATAAAAGTGAGTTCTACGATATGTGTGTCCAAACTAGCAAAAACAAAAACGTTAAACAGTATAAACTTCGAGACTTTGAAGAGAAGAATTCTGCTTGTTCTAACATTAGAAGGTGTAGAGTATGCCTTAAAGAAAATAGTGCATACTCCACTGCTAGATGCAAGTGAGCAATAAATAGAAATGTATAAAACATTTCTAAAGGACGATACCATAGCAAGAACAATCATGTTAACTTACATTAAGGATGACCTGATTAGGGTCTTTCAAGAATATGAGACCGCGAAAGAGCTGTTTGACTCACTAACAGCTAAGTATGATACAACTGCAAAATTATATGTGCAGTTGCTACTACAGAAATACAACTCCTTTAGAATGAAAGAAGGAGAAAATATTGGAGAGCATCGAAATCACATTCTCGTAATGGCTAGAGACTTAGCCGTAGCAAAATTAGTCATCTCCGAAATGATAAAGATATCAACCATACTGAACAGTCTACCTCCAAAATAGAATATGGTCACCACTGCCTTAAGATTAGGGCCTGAAATCAACCTTTCTGAGTTACCCCTAAAATTAGCAATTGAGCAAGAACATATGCTAAAAAACAAAACGAAGAAATTACTAGTGATTTAGGATGAGTTAGCGTCTATCTCCAAATCCAACCACAAAAAGAAACCAAATAAAAGGTTTGGCAAGAATAATAAGAAAGACGGTCAAAGTTTTAAGAAATCGCAAGAAACCGCTTCCCGGATCAAGTGTTTCAACTGTAGAAAGATGGGACACTACAAAAGGGACTGCCACAACAAGAAAGGTGGAAGAAACAACTCACAACGCGTACAGTCGGAGAAGCAAGATATAATCTGCGTAATTTCAGAATGTCTATACTTGGACCGCTTAGTTACAGGTTGGTGGATAGACTCGAGAGCTACAAGACATATCTCAAAGACCAAGGAAGGAGCAATGGACCTGAAGGAATATCAACCCGAAGAATATCGTATGTATATGGGAAATAGTACTTTCTCAGATATTCTGGGTATTAGATCCTTTAGGATATTTATATAAGGCAAACCAATTGTACTATTTGATGTGTTAATTGTGCTATCTATAAAGCACAATCTAGTATCTGTTCCTACCTTAGTTAATAAGGGTTTTGAAGTTAGGTTTATACCTAACAAGGTGACTGTGGGCAAACATGAGAGAATCTTGTTCTCAGGTGAATTTGATGTAGAACAAGGACTGTTCAAGTTAACTGATAATGAAAGTCATCCATCTTCTGCTTATATTGAGAGTGACTTTTCTGTTGATGTGAATATGTGGCATAAACGCCTAAGGCATATAAGTCTGAAAAAGTTGAGATAATTATCCAACTTTGACTTATTACCCGAATTTGAGGAAAAGACTTTCAATAAGTGTGAAGCTTGCATATAAGGAAAAATGACAAGGAAAGTCTTTTTTAAGGAAATAAAAAGGGCAACAACCCTGTTAGAAATTATTTATACATATTTATGTGGACCTTTTAGAGTAAAGACACATCGAGGAAAGGATTACTTTATAACCTTTATCGATGATTACTCTAGATATATGTATATATATCTTTTGGCATATAAATCAGAGGCACTTGAAGCTTCGAAGGAATATAAGAAAGAAGTAGAAAATCAATTAGGGCATTATATCAAAGTCTTGAGATCAAACAGAGGAGGTGAGTATACATCAGCAAAATTCGTAGAATTTTATAAAGACTTTGGTATTGCTAAACAAAATACAATACCTAGAACACCTCAGCAAAATTGTTTAGCTAAAAGATTAAATAGAACATTGCTGAACATGATAAGGTATATGTTGATCGATGCCTCTCTTCCAAGGATATTTTGGGGAGAAGCAGTAAGTATAGCTGTTTATATACTCAATAAAGTATTGTGTAGAGTTGTATTCACTACACCATATGAGATGTGGTTCGGAAGAAAACGCAACCTAGGTCATCTCAGGAGGTGGGGATCGATTGCACATATCAAGATCCTTGATCAATCTAAAGATAAATTAGACAGTAGGTCCTTGAGGTGTATATTTATTAGATATCCAAAAGGTTCAAAAGGATATCGATTTTATCATAAGGATCACAGACTCATTGAAAGCAGAGATGTTGAATTCTTAGAGGATACTAAGAATGACATTCTGGAAAACAATGAAGAATGTGTTGATGATTTGATAGATTTAGACCAATCATCTTTTGAGCCCATATAACATCTTCCTGACACTACTGATACCTTAAATTGACATAAGAGGCCAAGAGTCAATCCGTCCTACTTAAAGGACTATCACACTTATCTTACAAAAGAAGTGTGTAATTCGATAGATTTAGATGAGTTGACTGATAACTTGACTTATCAGCAAGAACTCATCGGTAGCAACAAACTAGGAGAAAGCCATGGATAAGAAAATTGAATCCATTGAGAAAAATTAAGTATGAGAATTGACTGATTTGCCAAAAAGAAGGAAAGCTATAGGCTGTAAATGGGTTCTGAAAAAGAAATACAAGGTCGATGGTACAATCGACAAGTTTAAAGCGAGGTTGGTTGCAAACGGTTTTTCACAAAAAGAGGGGATAGATTATGTTGAGACATATTCTCTAGTTGCGAAATTTGCATCCATACGAATAATCCTATAATATTTGCATACTATGATTTGGATTTACATTAGTTAGATGTAAAGACAACCGGTGATTTAGAAGAAATCATATACATGCAGCAGCCTGAAGGATTTGTGATTGAAGTTCAAGAAGATAAATATATAGGCTGAAAAAATCTCTATATGGCCTGAAACAGTCACCTCGTCAATGGTATTTGACCTTTCAAAATGGTATTATAGAACTTGAGTTTGTGGCTAACAACCTTGATCACTGTGTATATGTCTGGAATAGTGGAAGCCACTTTGTCATCTTATCTTTGTATGTTATGTTGTGTTGTATACAAGACCTGATATCAGCTTTGTTGTTGGTTTTGTCAGTAGATATCAAGGTAATTCAGGTTGGCAGCATTGGATAGCTGTAAAAAGGATTTTAAGATATCTGAAAGGAACAAAGGACTTGAAACTATGTTTTCAAGCAAATGAACTAGAAGTGGTAGGATACTCAGATGCTGACTTTGCTGGGAGCAAAGATGACAACAAGTCAACCTCAGGACAAATATTCTTATTTGGAGGTGGTGCTGTTTCTTGGGCATGTAAGAAACAGGGCTGTGCAGTGTTGCATACACAGGAAGCTGAGTATGTTGATTGTTGTATGGCTGCAACAAGTGCTGTCTGGATAAGCTGCTTCATATGAGATTTGAAGTTAGAGATAACAGACGAGTCAGTGGTTATCTATTGTGATAACAATGCAGTAATTATTTTTATTAAGAGTGGAGCAGATTGCTCGAAAAGCAAGCATATAATGGTAAAATACCACTATGTTCATGATATGGTTATGAGAAAAGAAATATCCATCTCATACATGCCAACGGAAGACATGTTGGCAGATCCCTTAACAAAAGGCATAACAGAGCAACTCTTCTCAAAACATATTATAAACATGAGTTTGAGATATGTTTGATTTATTGTATAGGCAAACAACCATATAACGGATATACAATTATTGTATAGGTAAATAACCATACAACGGATGATTTGCTGTGTAGGAAAATAATCACACAACAGGTTCTGATTACAATAGTAATTAGGAATCAACATAACTAGGGAAAACCTCCTGAAAAGTGGGAGGAAAACCAGTATGTCGATACACTTGTTCGAATGGCCAAGTGAGAGATGTTACAATGTTGTGGCCATTCTCGGCTTGGGTAACGGCTGGATTGACCATCCAGCCATTACCTGAGAATAGGGCCAGATCTAGTAACGGACAACCATTACTGGAAAATCCGGTAACGACCGTCCGTTACAGCTCCCAGACGAGAGAAGCCACAGGCAGATAAGCATGACGAATGGGGGAGCGTCTGCCTATAAAGGCAGGCACATACAGACACTGAACATACCGAAAATAGAGAGAGAAATAGAAAAATACTACATTCATGTGTACAACCTCGTGTCCATTCATCCACCCTCACCATTTTTCGCTGTATTTTTCTTTCATCTTTGCAAGTCCATATATCGGCAGGGTTCCCGAAAAGGTACGCACTGTAAACACTTCCTAGGTCTCCCACACCCTAGCGAAAAATAAGTTTTCAGTTCTCATGGGATCTCAACCGGTATAGGCAAACGGCCACAAAGCGCAAAGTTGGTAGGAGTTTGTACAAGTAATTAGCTCCAACACATTCAGTTCCACAAGAACCGTTAGATTATGAATGAAACCCTTTTATTTTCTGTAGGCGAATGGAAGAATGAAACCTAATAGCTAACTTCTTTCTCATGGTTGAATTCAATCAAGAAAGATTGTTTGGAATGCTTTTATGAAACTGCTAACATTACGGCATTGGCATGAAATTCTTGATTGTTCTTGCTCTCAAAATTTTGTATCTTTTGCAGATATTCATGTTGAAGCCTCAAGGAAATAAAGGAAGATGGTTAATGCTACTTTTTGATATGTTTGCAAGTTCTTAGAGGACCAGATTAGTGCACAATGACCAGTTTATGAATGTATTGTTTATGTTGGTAAATCACTAAATGATTTAGGGATGAGACCTGTTAAATTGTTGAAAAGAGAGATCGATCTTGATGAGTTCTTTTAGGAATCTAGGCAACTGTTGTGCCACTTGATCAGTATATGGCATCTCCAAATCAAATTTGGGAGGGCAAAAGCTGAAGAGCTTGGTTCTTGGATTGTAATCATCACTGATGTGAGATCATGGGAACTTGAACCTTGCTGGCCTCTGGAAGGTTTTCTTAAGAAGTATGGATCATGCTTGAGAAGCTTAGGATGCTGGAAGTATTTGAACGCAAGTTAACTGCAGGATACCAAGTCGAGTAGAAGTAATTGTAAATTTGTAATTGATTCTCTGAGCAAGCACAAACAACTATGGCATCTACATCTGTACAGATATGGTGGGGCAACCGTGCCATCGTTTTCCTCTTTGGAGATATTGATGCCAAAGACCGTATTGATCATACAAACTTCCAGTTCTTAGTTACTGCAGAAACTGGGAAGGGTTTGGGGTCCGCAAAATTCATAGCTTTTATCGGCAGTGGTAGAGGCTGTCACAATCTTGCTGGAGAAACCTCTGGTAGAGGTCATGAAGGTGAGGGTTTTACCAATTCAAGGAATCCACAGAGGCACTTCCAGCTGGTGTCTGGAAAAGAAACAATCTCAAGCTTGGTAAAGAACAGTCTCCGGACTCCCTTTCAAGGTCTAATTGCAGGTACAATTCAGATCCATTGAGATCATTTCCTTTTTTAATCTTAATATTTATCGATTATAGCAGCTATTGCTGTGGGAGGATCAAGTTCTCTCTTTCTTGAACAATTTAATACGTCTTCGTCCCTGGATCAATTAGTGAATCTGCGACTCTCCACACTAGGTCTTGAATTGATGTATAGATTTGGTTGAATTTTTGTATGACTGTTAATACATCGACCATTGAATGAAATGATCGTCTGGGAGTAACCAACCACTCATATTTTTCGGATGCTCTCTACTTCATCGATTAATATCCTTCTTTAGTTCTATAACTGGTGAAATGATTTCATCCTGCTCGTGCGTCAATTCTCTGTAAGTAATGCAGATTCTCAACTTTGCTTAAGCGTCTTCCTTTTGCGATTGGTCCAACGATTTTGGGGCTTCTACAATCATGCGTGGTCTTGCAACATTACAGAAATCTGGACATGTTCCATAAATATGTTAGAGTAGATGTTGGAGCAGCGGGGGCTGCTAATGAGAAAGGAGATGTTTCATATGGTGCTGGTTACCTTTTGGGACACGAACCAGGTTGATGTTGGTAGTCTGGACATGTTCCGTTTCAAATCGTCAGTTTCGGTTTGCCTGAAATCTGGGACTGAAATCAAACTTTTTCAGGGTCAGTTTCAATTCCATTGTCTCGGTCGGTTTCGGTTTCATTTCAGAACCATCAGTTAAAGGATAATTTTGGTTCTGGTTTCAAATCCTTCCTGAAACCACTAGCACCAGTTTCAAAAAAAAATCTCCATAAAATACAAACGCCCTCTAGGAAAGTGGAACCTCCCCCATCAACTACAACAATGAGGAGCACCCTGCCGTGGAGATAATAATTTATTTAGAGGTTTTGAAAAATATATTTAAAACATAATAAGTTAATAACAGTTTGGAACTGCCAATTTTGGTTCCAATTCTGTTATCATCGGTTCTCTGAGCAATTCAGTTTCTATTTGAACTGGCCATATCTAATATCATCTCTCTCTTGCTTCTCTATGGAATGTAATGTTTGGGAGAAGGTCCCCACTTACACGTCCATGGGAAATCCTAAGTTTAACTTTCTTCTTTTTCGGTTCGAATGTCGATGAACTCTCTTAGAGGTGAAACTTCGTCAAACGTGACTGACATGAGTCCTAGTACCGTTTACACCCTTCCATTATAATTGATTATTCTTTGAGGATGTTTGTTTCGCAAGACCACTTACTACTACTGTTCCCAAGCACCTCCAAGTATGCATTGATTAGTTTTCTTCCGAATAAATTGTTTTCTTTCTAGGTTCAACACATCAAGACCTTCTCCTCCTCGTCTTCTTCATTAAAACTAGAGAATATGAAATATGTTTCTGTTTGGTAAATGAGCATAATGAATCATCATCCTTGTGCATGGTTAGTGTTCGACATGAGTTATGTTTCCTGTGAAATTAACAAGGAACGGATTCTGGAGGAGTTTCTCCGGAAAATTTTAATAAATGAAATATGCAACACATGATCTACTTCGGGTGCATTCGGCCCGGACCCAAAATTCTCAGGGTTGCTTCTGGCCGACCTGGCCTGGCCCGGACTTATCGAGTCGGATTGTCGGGTTGTGTCCAAAATTGCCTCCCTTATATTTAAGACTTAAATGAAATAATAGAAGGCGTCGTGTTTGGTTTCCACGTGGCTACTTCTCGACCGCTAGACGACTACGACATGCTCTTTATACTGAAGAGGGGGCGTTTTGGTCATTTCCACCGGATTTTTCGAAGACGTGGCGGTAAATGACCAGATAAGCAGATTTCCCAGCCATATCCTATCGGTCCGATATTTCCAATCGTTTTCTTTCTTCCTTATTCCAAATTTTCATGGACGTCCTCTCTCCGCCGAGTCATGGCTCTCGTAACTCCGAAGACAGCAGCAACAGCCTAGATTCCCAGACTAAGTAACTATGGCCTGATGTCGGTCGATTTCACGCCTCATTTCTCAGCTCTTCATCAAACAATTGGATATTTATGGCGATTCTTATTGCCAACGATCTCTTCTTTCAGCAATGGTGATGATTGTTGTCATCCTTCCGTCATTGTGATGAAAATGGTGATGTACTGATGTTGGTAGCAGCAAGAACACAAGTTGATTCATCTGTAGCTGGTTACCAGTGGCAGACCTAGAAAACTTTTCGAGGTGAGGGGAAGTTCGGTAAGGGGAAATTCAGGCGAGGCAGTCGATATGATTTCTCAAAAAATTGGGCTGTTGGTGGATGCCTTTTTTTATTTTCCGGGATTCCGGCTGAGTAGGCCGGCTCACCTCCCCCACTGATGGTAGCTATGAGAGTTGAATATGATTTATTTCTTGCCGATTTCTGCCATTCTGATGTCGGTAGCTGTTAGAAAAGGAGTGTAGCTGGTTTTATATAATGGCGTCACTAGTTTTTGGCCAAACCAGTTTCTGTAACCCACTGGAGAACCAAGTGCTGGTCATAGAACCGAAAGCAAGAGGACAAAATGTGTATCCAGACCTGAAAAGCTGCACTACCATGGATGGGTTCAAGAAGCTTCATTCTCAAAGCATCAAGCTTGGACTTGATCAGGGAGTTCACCATGCAGGAGATCTCATCGCGGCGTGTGCTTTATCTGACTGGGGTAGCATGGACTATGCTCGCTCGATCTTTGACAGAATTGAAGATCCAAATCCCTTTATCTGGAACACCATGATCAGAGGATATGTGGAGAAGGGTGAGCCAGAGGAGGCCTTGATCTTGTTTTCAGAAATGATTGAAGCAGATATAAGAGTGGACAACTTCACTTTTCCGTTTATTCTCAAGGGTTGTGCTCATCTGTCTGCTTTGAGAGAAGGTATTCAGATTCATTGCTTGGTTCTAAAACTTGATTTTAGTGATGATGTTTTTATACAGAACAGTTTGATTAATATGTATGGTAAATGTGGGGAGATTAAACCATGTAAACTAGTCTTTGATCTTATGCATCAAAAGAGTGTTGCTTCTTGGAGTTCAGTTATTTCAGCCTGCACTAGGTTGGATCTCCACAATGAGGGGCTTCGACTTTTCGAAGAAATGCAGGTGGGTGTATGGAAGGCTGATGTGAGCACACTGGTGAGTGTGTTATCTATATGTGCCCATTTGAATAAACTTCATTTGGGAAGATGCATCCATGGCTACGCAATTAGGAACTTCGTTGAGCTCAATGTTATTGTTTATACAGCCTTGATTGATATGTATGTTAAATGTGGTTCTGTCGATAAAGGACTCTATCTGTTCAACAAGATGTCCCATATAAAGAACTTGCATACATACAGTGTGATGATTGGAGGCCTCGCAATTCACGGCCGTGCAAAACAAGCACTGAACGTCTTCTTTGATATGCTAGCGGATGGAGTTATGCCAGATGAAGCAGTTTATACAAGTGTGCTGAGTGCTTGCAGTCACTCAGGACTCGTCGATGAAGGTCTTCATTGTTTCGATAAGATGAGATTGGAACACAAAATTGCTCCAACAATGCAGCATTATGTATGCTTGGTTGATCTACTTGGGCGTTCTGGAAGGCTTGATGAAGCACATAAACTCATTGAGAGCACACCCATGGAACTAAATGATGTCATCTGGCGATCCTTGCTCAGTGCTTGCCGGCTTCACAACAATGTCACGTTAGGAGAATTGGCCAGCAGGAAGCTTTTCGAACTAGGTCGACAATCTGTTGGTGATTATGTGCTTCTATCAAACATATACGCGCGTGCTCAGCAGTGGAATGACATGGCTGCAGTGAGGAAGACGATGGCGCAGAACCAGCTGATTCAGATACCAGGATTCAGTGTAGTGGAGGTGGAAAGGACTCTGCACAAGTTCGTTTCGCAGGATAAGTCACATTCCCAAAACAAAGAAATTTATGAAATGTTGCATCAGATGGGATGGCAATTAAGATTTGAAGGTTACAGGCCAGACACATCCGTGGTATTGTTTGATGTAGATGAGGAGGAGAAGCAGAGATTACTGGCTGGTCACAGCCAAAAGCTTGCCATAGCCTTTGCACTTATCAATACGAGTGCATGTTCGCCGATAAGGATCACGAGGAACCTCCGGATGTGTCGAGATTGCCATATCACCACTGAGCTGATCTCTAAGATCTTCAAGAGGGAGATCATCGTTCGGGACCGAAATCGTTTTCATCACTTTAAAGATGGTTCATGCTCTTGTGGAAGTTACTGGTAAGAAAGATCACTGCCCAGCAGAATTTCAGAGCAGCGGAGAAGCTGAGCAACCTGGTTTATATCTCCATCACCCTCTTAAGTGTACAATTTCCTGTATCAGAAGACATTGATTCAACAAATTTTGGAACTGGCTGGCCTTTCAACAGGAAAGCATTGTTTATATAAATGAAACAGAGGAACTATTAATTCATTTCATTATTGTACATTTCAAAGAACATAGTTATCATTGAATATTGTGTCATCTAATTTATGTCACAGCAATTAGACAGAAACCTGCTCAAGTGAGGATTATCCTTTGTTATTTAAGAGATTTATCTTAAGCCTATATGGATGCAAGCAATTTGCACTCACCATCATGAAATTTGACTTGCCGAGTTATATGGTATTCGGATCCAGATATGGAAATCCATAAGATGTGCCCAAAAACACGGATCAGATTTCCGATACGATCTTTTTATCTTTTGGTACAATGGGGAAGCCAAAGCACACCCCGGGTATCGAACTCATGACCATCTTGTCAGTCTGACCGACGGCACGCTTATGATTGTTATCCGTCTAAGGTTTCAAATACTGAATTCGGGGTCCCATATGCCCAAAGCATTGACGTCCTTTTCCAGTTGTTTAGATGCATAAGAGGCGTCACTCGACATGTCATACTTTGCACCAAATTTTGAAGTTAGTAAAATGACGGTTTCTAGAAGTTAAATGACTTGCCGGCATGATAATTATGAGAAGAAATCGTCGGAGTTGCTGGTTTGTGTTTTTTCCACGGTCTTTTGGATAGGAGTGGCTACACATGGGATTCGGCCGGACAGTTTTAATCAGAACCGAACCGGGTTGAGAACTGACCGGAACCAAAACCGGTCAAACCAGGCGTAAGAACGAGAGACCACCTGGTTTGATTTCGGTTTTCCATTACATAGAACGGTAACTGGCCATAACCAGAACCAACGGTTCTAAACTGACGATTCTATATCCTCTATTTTTTTTAGTTTTCAAAATGTGAATGAATTTTCAGTTTTGGACGATAAAACAGGAACTGGAACCAGTTCAGTTCTAGTTTGGTTTCGGATTCCTAATTCCAGAAAAGCCAGAACTAGTAGTTCCAACCGGTCATTAAACGATTGGAATTCATGATGTTCCATTTATCAATTCAAATTCTTGTTGACGTTTGGGATGTTATCTTGTTCAAGCCAAGCCAAACACGAGCCAAGTTAGATGAGCTGAACATTGTCTTCTCGCTTGAGTTAAAACTGCAACTTTTCACACATACCTCAAATTTTTTTATTAAGAATATAATTTGAAATTCTATATTTTATACATTTAGAGTTAAAGTTTTTGACCATTTAATTGCAATATGCTCACATCTTATGAGTTAAGATGATCTTCTAGCATTCTTACATAGGTCTACATACTTATCTGAGCAAGCTTATACAATCTGAGCTGAACCTGACACACATTTCTGTGTACTTAACGTGGATGTAATCACTAAAACGGCTTTGTTTCCCAGCGAACCCGTAGAACACGAGGCTCTTGCTTCCAAGGTTTTGTTGGGCAGCACATGTTACCAGACAATTAAGTTTCCATTCGAAATCCACGTTGTTGACCTAAGTGAGTTCTATGATTTACAAAGTGGTCACCCATGTCTAAAAAAATGAAACCATAAATGTGCTAACGTCCACCCAGAGTCATAGAACCTTAGTGAGAAAATCTCTCTCTCTCTCTCTCTCTCTCTCTCTCTCTCTCTATATATATATATATATATATATATATATATAACATCCTTAAAGATCTCAAGTTTTTAATTAAAAAGATATAAAGTACTGTTATATTTTTGCAAGGAGTATTTGTTACATTTGGTACTGGTTTTTTTGAACACTTAAGATCTTTAAGTAGATTGAAGGATGAATGAGTGTATGCATGGTTATTGTCTCATTTAGATCGAAATGTTAAGATATTTAAGTAAATATGAGGATGGGTGAATGTGCATATGGACTGTGGTCTCTCTCTCTCTCTCTATATATATATAACATAGTAACAAGGCCAAATGTTCTTAAAGATCTCAACCCTTGTTGAGATAATCGGTTGAGTTCTAAATTAAAAGGAAAAAGATACCGTTGTACTCTTTGCAAGGTGTATTTAATGAATCTAGCACTGTTTTTTATTTGAAGATCTTAATTGGTTGAATGATCGAAATCTTTAAGTAGATATAATGATGGATGATATTGCACATGACTAATCTCACATACATCAACAACAACAACTAAGCCTTTTCTTATACTAAACAGAGTCTGGCTACATGGATTCTTTGTTTCCACACATCTCTATCGTGTGCCATGTTAGTCGTTAACTCATAATACATCAAACAATTCAAAATTTTATGGTAGATTTGAGGATGGATGATTGCGCACATGACTAATCTCACATACATCAAACGATTCAAATATTTTATTGTAGATTTGAGGATGGATGAATATGGTATGGACTATATGATCTCTCTCTCTGTCTCTCTCTCTCTCTCTCTATATATATATATATATATATATATATATATATATATATATATATATATATATATATATATATATATATGATTATTAGATGAGACGAGACCGGCATGGCGAGTCTATGGCATCAGTTAATTTTCTAATCGAATAGCGTGCCCAGGTACTTCCTATTCTTGTTGACTTTTGCTCCCCCCAATCAAGATGACTATTCAACGTTTGCACAGGCCTCGTTATTACCACTAGCTGCGTTCCAATGATGGACAAGCTTTTCATACCATAAAGTTAGACATAAGCCAATACAATGGAGAATGGTATTCAAAATTTGGAGGGCCAAATTTAAAATTTCAAGAAAGGGTTGTCGTATTTTCCATAATTAAATCACCCTTCAATGAAATAGCCTCTTCTTCTCCTCATGATGATGCTACTTTAGTTAGGGCAGCTCTTATGCGCACATGCATATTTACATACATACACGTATACATGTTCATGTACATGTACATATACATATATGTCTATGTATCGTATATGTGTTTGCATATAAGAAAGTCACATCATTCTGAAGTCAGATGTTACGCATAAACTTTATACTTCTGGCTCCCATCCATTACGCAAGAAAGAAACAACCAGCCTTAATTGTATGCTATATATCCTCCTTCATATACCAACATTGCCTGATCTCTCTCTTTCACACACATAGAAGCCAATCTGACAATTGTGAACGGGAGGTGGTTGGACATAATTGTTTTCATACTTTAGGCTCCTATTTCCAAGAAAGGAAAGCACCTTTATATTTTACCTTTTCCCCTTAGTATCAGCGTCCATTCTCTCTCCCCTCCCCTCTCTCTCTCAACATGTTCTTATGTGGAAGATCTTTTGTCTCTGACTGCGATGATGAGTCTCATGATGATGGCTCCCCAACACCCAGGAGATCAATCAAGAGGGTGCAAAATCCTTTCTCTTCTAGAGGCTTGGACAGGTTTGCCATTGTTTCTGCAGATCTTCATGCCAGAACACAAAGGATCATGTCCCAACTGGGCGCATCACAAACAGATAACATCATCATCAGGTTTGCTTACTCCAACTCCAAAGGATGGATTCCTGTTGTTATCAAGCCTAAAAAACCATCACAAATTTCCAATTCTCATGAACAAAGAAACACTGTTTCTGCCGTCAAACCAACCAATAAGCCATCTGAATCTCTGGTGAACGTCAAGTCTAGTAAAGGAGAAGAAATTTCCGTATCTCATGAGAAAACAAGCACGATTTCGGCATTGAAACCTGCAAAGATTAGTAACAAGTCTGTTGAGTTTTTGGCGAGGACTAAAACTCTTGAGAAAAACAAGAAGAATGGAAGGAGAAATGAGGTTGATGCAGATGAAAATATTGAGATAAATCGTGAGAAAAAGTTTTCTCTTGATTGGTTTGGATCGAGAGAAGAAAACTATCTTCCTCTGACTTTAGTAGTCATTTTGCTGTCTATGATTATGTTTGGTAAGATATTCACCATTCTTGTGACCACTATTTTGTGGTACTTGGTGCCACATCTATTTTCTCAGGTGGAAATGGATTCCAAGCACAAGGTAACCAATGGTAGAAAGGCAACAAGGCGTCTTAGATCTGCTGAGTTTACCAGAATTCCAGGAAATCATCTGAAATGATTTCTGATCTTGTAATTCTCAATCTCCTGCTTGTTCAAAAGAAATTAACAAATTAAAATTGGAGTTGCTTCCTTTTTATTTTTCTTTTATGGTTCTTGGTTCCAAGACAAACTCGAAACCAATTTCTTTCCCATACTAATACCTTGGATTCAGTCTACCATAACTCCAAAGTTGAGTTTTTTTTTCAAAGAACAACGTTAGCATGGATGATGAGGGGTGGTGGCTCGAGGCTAAGGTGACTAAGGCAACCATGATCGACCCGAGTTTTAAGCTTGTTATAGTATCAATTTTGTAGGCCCGAATTTTCAACACTTATAACATACAACTTTTAAGCTAAAAAATGTTTACTCCTATGATTTTAGGTCCTAAATTTTAAGTGGATTCGGGCCGGTTTTGGTCCCAGTTCAGAACCGTGGACTTTGGTTTGAGTCTCAAACCATTTGAAACAAGAAAAAAATATATTCGAAAATTTAAAAATTAACAATAAAAATTGCCTGACTTGGTGCTTTGAACCATTGGTTCCAGTTGTGGCTTGATTCTGGTTGTATTGTCCCTGGTTTGGTTCAGTTTCAGTTCTAAGTCAGTTTTGATAGGTTCTCAGCTTGCTTCGATTTTGGTTGGAACCATTCAATTGTGGGAACTTTTTGTTCCTGATTTGCAAGTCGAAAAGTGAGAACTTTGGACACTTAGAGACATATCTCACTAAAAAAGAAAGAAAGAAAGAAAGAGAAACTCGGACGTTAGAGCCGGGAGTATCCGTCCACTGATGTCGGACATATCAAACGCATGCCGATTCTAAAGATCCAAAGATTGGGACATCTGGTAACAAGATTTCTGTGATCCTATTGAATTTGATGTCTATTCTAGAAGCCTTGGACAACAAAAATACAAGAGTCATCATTCGAAATGAAGAACGCAACAACAATAGATCCACAATTTTTTAGATAAATTTCTACTATCTAATTTTCATATTGTATATAATCCCCAACGTATAGTTTCCTCAAAACCATGAACCGCAACGGAAATGGATCTCGCCTTGTTATGGTTATGGTTCGGAACTGGTGGTTACGGTTCTGTCTTGAACAAAAACAAGAAAGAATAAGAAAATAAGCTCCAATAAACGGATCCAGAACCAGTAGTTCAAACTGCATTCTTTGGTTAAGGTTTCATGAGAAGAACAAAAACGGAACCAAGGGGTTCAGGTTCCTATATGGTTAAGGTTCAGATGAAAAGAATCAAAACAAAACGGCTAATCAATGACATTGGTGTGCCTCAACAGAAGAAAAAGGCAATATGATACAGAGACATGGCTCATCTGAAACCTGGTCGACATTTTCTCACTGAAACTGAACCAGGTCAAGAATTGAGTGGAACTAGAACTGAAACCAAGGACTACTTAGTTTGATTCTGGTTCCATATTCTATACTTCTATAGAACTGAAACCAAGCTAAAACAGAAACTAATGGTTTTAAACTGTCGATTCTATATTTTTCTAAATCCTTTTTAAGTTTCAAACATTTGAATGAATTTTTTTGGTTTCGAGTGACTTAAGGCTCAAACAAAATTAGCTCAATCCAGTTCAGTTTTGGTTCTTGTTTTTAGAAAAATCGAAATCAACCGGAACTACCCAGAACCGACTATATCGTAAACATGTATGATACTCTCTCTCCCATTCAAATTGCAGATATTGTGAAGATATATACGGGCGATAATATTCGTGACAACTGGGACTTGGTTTACTGGGGAAGAGCAGGAGAGCTCTCGATTGTCGTGGATATTTTTTTCTGCTCACCAAGTGAGGACGCTTCTCACCATATGATTTCTCTATCGCTTCAGAGAAAGTCAGGGACGGAAGACTTTAACGACGGAGTTTCCGACCATTTTAACAAAAATAAATTTATTAGTTTTCAATGCGATTCTTTCCACACAAGAAACCGGGAAAGAGGCGGCGGTCAGAATCGACGAGTGATTCTTAACGGCGTTGCCGTGTGTCCGACACGCTCTCAGACGACCCCTTGCCTCTCTCTCTCTCTCTCTCTCTCTCTCTCTCTCTCTCTCTCTCTCTCTCTCTCTCTCAGGGTTCTCCCCGTCTCTTTCTATGATACCAAATGAAATTGGAAAGTGAAAATGATGGAGATCCACTTATCGTTGTCAGTTTATTTCTTCCGGTAAATTGTTTTCACCCTTTTTTAAAGTACTACTTTGTTGGAAACGGTCATTGTAAAGTTATCTGTTTAAGTGACATTGACTCGCTTTGACTTTGACACTTTTTTTCTCGGGAATTATTAATTCGTTGTTTTAAGATTCGTGCATTATTTTCGTTATTATTCATATCCTACACGTGCCTTTGGTTTTTATCGATGAGAGTCTCTAAAGATTGATTTCCGAGGTACGAGGATTGGAAATAATATATCTTTTTTCTTTTTGCGTTTAGATTTGGCGTTTTTTGTTATTATTATCGGCAATGTTTTTTTTCTATCGGATCGATCGTTGGGTGCGACTGTGCGAGGACAATTTACAAATTCAACATCTATCTTTCTTGTTTGACTCCCATTGAATAGACAATTCTTTTCTTACAGTTTCCAGTTCATTTCGTTTCTCTGTGTTCATCTCCTGTTATTCGGGATTTGGCAAGTGGTATTTGTATGTGACGGATTGAAGTTGCCGGTTCCGCACGTAATTGTATACTAAAACTTTGGTTTGGAAGATATTGAATATGGACATTTCGTGGTTAGGATTAAGAAATCTCTATATAATATAATCCATTAAACATACTTAAAGGAACTCAGGAGTTAAATTTCAAATCTCAAAAGCAAAAAGATAGCTTTTTGACTTAAAGATTTCAACTGATATAGAAGATCAAATGGTTGAGGTCTTTGATTGAGAATGTCTAAGCATATATCTATCCCGTGTACTAATTTCTCTCTCTTTCTCTCTCCCTCTCTATATATACACATATATAATGTATATATATATATATAGAGAGAGAGAGAGAGAATTCCTTTGGTTTAGTGATGCAAATTGGGATCTACAAATTGCCTAGTGTGATAATGCTGCATATTCAAGGTAGGATTGTGATGAGTTGTCCAGTCTACAACAGGCAGATATATTTGTCAGCGAAAGCTATTAAAAGATCAAAGGTTCAGCAGAAGGTAGAAATAACTCTTAAAGATCAATTCAACATCTTAACAGACCAAAAGCGTCTGCTGCTCTTCTTTTCATAGGGAATGAAGCTGAACAGAACCTCATTCTTAACATCCAACAAGATCCAATTTCCACATAGAACCGAATAAAAAGTTCTCAAATTGTGGAAACCTGTTGAACTTTGGGGATCAGACATTTCTCTCTTTCTGCGGCACATAGTCAGCTTTTCTCTGTTTCAATTTTGCATTTTTGCATTTCTGGTTGATATAGCGTGCTGCCTATCTCGATGAATATGAAGTCTGTCATCTGCATGACTTGAGGTCATTTTGGAATGCCTCGCATTGTTTCATTGATTATGTTGTTCTCTCTACCGCCAGGACGGTTGCAAGTTATTTGCGGAAGCTGTACCATCTATCTCCATAGTGTAAATATTTGCATTATATCTTGCTTCTTGTATTGGTAGTAGATCTAGTCATTAGTTACTTAGCATATACGGATAGAAATGGAAATGAAGAACGTAAATGCATTTGTTGATGGCAAAAGAATTTTAGTTGGTTTGAAGAGAAAGCATGCAGCTCTTTTTACTGCTGCTGGTGCTCATAGAGCCGCTTTCAGTGCTAAAATAACTCAATCTCCCAATAAACGCTGCAAAAGTTCACATCCGAAAGATATGATGAATGCTGCAGATGTTGCTCAGGGAAATCCCTTGTACGAAACTACTGGAATTTTGTGAAATGTGGGCCAGCCAAGCGTGTCATGTACCACCAGAGTGGAGAATGGAATGATATGCCAGTGGACATGTTCGTTATGCTTGGTTTCCTTGTTCTAAAGGAGTTCTGGAGATAATGTTGCATGGATTTGATCGTACTGAACTTCCCAAGCGTGGAGGGGCTTCTGGCGTTGGTCTTCATCTTCTGCCAGCAGGTTCCTCAACAATCAGGTCATTAGCTTTGTGTATTTAATTCGTAGTTTATGCACCCAAAAAGAATCATAGTTGAAATTTATTCATTAGCATTGTTTTCCAAACCTGTTGATTCAACTTCTTTTTCTTTTTCTTGTACAGTGCTAGTTTTGTTGATGGTGATGAAAATGATACACGATATATGGTGTTATGTCGTATAATAATGGGAAATATGGAAGAAGTTCCTCAGGACTCTGAACAGTTCCAACCTAGCAATGGGGAATTTGATAATGGCGTAGATGATACTGAAACTCCAAAGTATTACACAGTATGTAATTGTCATATTAATACACATATATACCCTGAATATGTAGTGTGCTTTGATCTGCCTCAAGTATCTAAAGGTGATTTTCTACTTTCCTTTGCAATTTGGAACTTATTAGCACCCATAAACTATCAATAGTTTTTGTCAAACTATGTTACTATGTCCAGTTTGTAAAGCATGCAATTGTTGGTTATTTTCATCAGGGTGTTCTTCTGAGGCAGACGACACTCATAAATATAAGCTGTCAGAAGTGACAAATTTGACAGCTCATGGGAACCCGTTTCAACCAAATTCTACAAATGTTAATACAGTAAATTGTCTTAATCATTATGGTCCTTTTTTTCCTTCATGTTCATATCATGATAAAGTTGCTTATGGTTCACAAGTGATTTTGTTGTCTGGAGATAAGGTTCATTTGTTCCTGAAGTGTTCTATCGATTTCTGACTTCTTCATAATCTTCCATTTATCACTTTTAGTATTATTTTAGGCTTTTTTAATCCTTATTTCATGTTCTGCCTCCAGTTCGTGTCGTCTTTCTAGTTAGTGGTTTTCTCGCCAGTAACATCTACATTCAAGACTTTGGGGAAGGAAATCTCAGCGAATTCTTGGAAGCCTTTGAAAGCTCCTGCATCAGCTTGGATGTCTTTCCCGATGTTATTCGACATTATATCTGATAAAGTTTCTTCTTCAGATAAGGATTCGGTGGATATTTACTACAACCAATTCAAGGTACTTTGATTGTGTAGATTCCATTTTCTGCCTAATTGTTCTCAGGGTCACTTGTGCCTTCCAACCTTTTGATGGAGGCCATGAGTGTGCATGTGAGGCAGTATTTAAGTGCAATTAGCGTTCAGCTTGGGAAGGTTATTTTGCATACTTTTTTTTTGGTGTTGTCTTGCGATAAAATAGAAGCTTCCTTTGATCCTTGAACATGTGTGCCTTTCTTGTGCAAAAATATGGCTCTACCATTTGGGATTCTCGCACAGAGGGTGTATATGTTGAAGGCCATTTGAAGTTTCATAGTCTCGAGTTCTTAGCATGTATGCAACGAGAAAATCAGGGCCTCATTGAGATTCTTATTAAACGAGTAGGCATCATTTCAGGATGGGGACCAAGTTGGTTTTCCAATGTTTATTGCTGGTCAACGACAAATTATTTATAGTAGAAAAAGAAAACCTTGATCAAGCCTTTCACTTTGTGTGCTAAACGTTTTGGTGTATCACTGTCTATTGCTGGTCTCTGACAAAAGTGTTCATTGTTGGCTGACTACTAGAACAAGAGAATAATTCGAGAAGATTTCATTAAGAAGTTGAGATCTATAGTGGGTGACAAGTTGCTGATATCAACATTGAAGAGTTTTCAGAGCAAAGGAAAGATGGAGAGGCACATACACTCTCTTGACTCGCTATACAAAGTTAAGGTGTATAGATCTGCTTGCTTTCTTCTCATACACAATGCATACGTTTTTCCTTGTTTGTTGTGATTAAGAAGCTACATTGGATCTTGTGTTACGTCTAATGCGTGACATTATAGCCATAATTTGCAGCAATCAGTCTGTCGATTGTTGGCAGTGAACCCAAACATTTTTGAGTTCCATCATAAGAAAAGCTTGTACTGATGGACAAGGAAAGAACCGACATGGTAGGAAATTTTGAGCAGTTTGATGAGAAATTCTGTGGACCCTCTGCATTTAATACATGTTTAAATGCCAGAAGATTGTCAGTGCTAAATGGCAACCTAGGTTCAGCTTAGTGCTACCAAAGTTGGGTATTGGTATGTGGTACGGTTGTCTTACTTGTATGGAAAGGGTATAAGATAATTTTCACTGTTGTTTAGATGAACGTGTGTTTTTCATGTTTCTAAAAGCAAATTAGTATTGCTTTAAACAATTTTAAAAGTTTAAAATTCTCAAAGATATTATGTTCCAAATAGTGTGTACGGGTTCAACTCACAGGTTGAAAGTCATGAGTTTGATACCCTAGGCATGCATCTGGCTTCAGTGTCCTCATTGTACCAAACAAAAACAGCATATCTAGTGTCAGAGGGTGACAGAATTAGGGCAATATTTTGGCTTAAATACTGAATCTATGAGTATGCGTTTCAACTGCCAGTGTTTGAATCACTGGACTTCGGACCCCCTCAGTCACTACGAGTGCCCCCCAATCAGTGCAATGGGATGTGTCCAGTGTTTTGATCTCAGATTTCAATTGGAGAACACTTTTTGCTCCTCTTTACGACCTAAGCATTTATCCTCTTTTTTCTTTTTACCGGAATTGATGTTTTAGTTCAAAACGATGATTAAGTGACCTCTGCTAGCTTCATCTTTAACCCTAAGAGGGATAAGAACTTGGAGCTTCTGTAAGGCATCACTGATAACACAAAGTTCTCTGCACTGGGCTCACTGAGAGTATGTGGTTTCTTTAGATCAATACTTTATGCCAAAAGTGATCGAGCCATTAGTCCTATTAGAAGTGTCTGCATAAGGATGAGAAACATGGCAAATTTCAGATCCAGGTATATACCTACCCATGCTGGTAGCAGAGACTGAAGTTATACTGGTGAAATTCAGTTAAGAGAGTTAAATTGCAGATGCAATGGAGGTGTCTGTTGATTTCTCATGAACCTACTTATCATCTTTTTCTCGGCCAGTGGTGCTTTCAGATATGTGGGGCACAAGCTAATGAAATTGAAATAAACGGGTGACAATAATGACAAGGGTAGAATCAGATGATGTGATATTTCATGAAAATTAGTTGTAACCCAATATTTAAAGCTGGCAATGAATATTGTTGTGTGATTGACAGGAGCGAGATTGGCTGCACAGTTATGAGAATGGGGGCAGATAAGCTCTTGACAGTTATTATGTTTCATGCCAGTGTTCCAATCAGAGAATGAACATGGTCAGGGAGTTTATTAGTGTACTTATAGACTAGGAAATTATAAACATTCCTAATCAGAGAAGCCTCTCTTTTAACAATTATTAGGCAATTCGCGACTGGATATAATTCAGAGTGAACATTAGAATGGCTGAAGTTTCACATTTGGTATTTTCTCGTTGTAACCAGCTTGAAGATCCAACTTGGTGAGGTACAGCAACTCAGCAATGAACTCCGCCGATGTAAGGAATCACCCTTGTATGGCCGGTCCTAAGCCCGGATGAAGGAGGGTTGTGTTAGATTTCTGATAACTAGCATAAAACTTTGTTGGACTTATTTACCATGAATTTTACAAATTATGATAGAGCGTGGAAACAAAGAATCCATGTAGCCGACTCCATCTAGTATGAGAAAAGGTTTAGTTGTTGTCAACTCAGCAATGACTGGCATAGGGTTCTTACCCTTCATATCACATTCGTGCCTGACTAATAAGAATCAAAAGTTACTCTTTAGTCATATTCATTATGCTTTTCTAAACTTTCATTTTTTGTCAAACATTTTTCAAGACCTGTTTTTGCTGCAGGTAACTGATTTCGCTTGTTCTTGTGTTTTTGCAGTCACTGATAGTGCCAAAGCAGAATAGCTGGGCACTAATTAGAAAGCTTCAAGTTGCATGTTGGGCAGCAGTTGGAGACTACTATGGAGAACGGAAATGTAGCTACAATAAAATGAGCCAAATATTTACAAAGTTTATGAGATTGATAATAATGTCCTTGCATAATGATTGCGAGCTGTAAATCCATGGGTGTGGAGCTAGGACACGTATTAGAAAAACTTTTGGTAAGATTGTCTAGCAATTGGCCAGCCTTTCTGGCTTTTGTTAAATTTGCATTGGTGAGAAAATGTACATGTCATGTTGTTGAGAAACACGTTATGGTTTACAGTTATTTTCTATGGCTTTTATCACTTGACGTAGCTGAAGCCTTTCCTCACTTGTCGCCCATGTGCTCTTTCTGAAAACCTTGTTGTGTTGTAAGTTTGTAACAATCTCTGATGTGGTTTGGTGTGCAGATTTTGGACGTTTGGAAATCTGTATGCCCCAAGCCTCAAGGGTAGACCATGGGAGATGGGGCGAGGAGTTAACATGAGCCTGATCATTCAGCCTTGACGTTGAGCCATTGGTTGCAAGAAGCTGTGATACTCAACGGCCCAGGGTGAAACCCACATGATAGGCCTCGTGTCAGGGTGTCGCCTGACCTCCATGTGGGCAACTCCTGGTCTACAAGCCTCCTGACATTGGTGATCATCTGAATGGGTTATGTACTGATTGAACTTTAAAGGTGTTTATCTGGACATATGATGTGAAAATGCATGTGTTCTCGTAATCTTCTGCAAGCTTGGTGGATACCAGAAAGATGCAGCATGAATGTTGCTGAAGCGGAATTGACGTAGAGTTTTTTTTGGCAAGTCACTTATTGCAGTCAGGAACCATGATACGGTATGCCGGTGCCTATTCTTTTTGCATGCTTCTAACAACCAGTAGATCCAACTATTTCTAGTGTTTCTTTTATTTTACTTAGGTTTTTTTTACTTAGGTTTGAAAATATTAACTCCGCTCAGCATAGCCCGTCCCAAGCTCTGATAAAGGTGGAGGGTTGTGTTAGTCTTTCGACAACCAGCATAAAACTTTATCAGACTTATTTACCATGGATTCTACAAATTATGATAGGGCTATTTGGAAACAAAGAATCTAGGTAACCGACCCTATCTAGTATGGGAAAAAGGTTTAGTTATTGTTGTTGTTGTTATGTTTGAAAATATGAATTAAGTTTAATGCATATAAGAGTTCAGCGTTTAAGCCATGAAGAATCAGTGACTTACAAATTGGCTGCAGAAAATAAATGATACTAAATGCAGCACAACGGCTGCTCTGAGTTTGGGCATTTGATCTGATTAACGCAAATCAAGGGAGTTCAGCCGTAAGATATGATGGCACAAGATCATCAGACTGCTTTATATAGAATCGCCAGTTCTTCATTGGAGTAATAAAGTAAACAGTAATGCTGTATCAGTGGCACAGACATGATTTTAGATTTAAAACTTTGTGAATTGATTTTTGTCATAATGCGTGGGGTAAACAGCAGTTGCTACACCAAAGATGTTTCATCCCCACATGTAAATCGAAGGTATACGCTACTGATCCACTTCTCTACCCCTAGTTGAAACCAATAATGAAATTCAATCCTCACAGTTCAACCAGCATAAAACTTCATGGAAAAGAAACAATATGCCAAGGGCCGACTAACGGATTACACAATGAAAGATACATCAAGATGACTAGGCCGCTTTTGATGGATCATATCCAGGAGGTTCAATATTCGGCCAGTCACCACGACATCCCAACCTTATATATAGACTCTTTTTCCCTACATGAGAGCAGACGGCAAAGTTACATGCAGAAAAGGAGATGAAAATTATGATGAACACAATTCCTTCATGGGATTTTGGTAATTATCATAAACCTGGTTCACTAGCAATAGAACTTGATTTGTGAAGGGTATATTGTATGTGGGTATTGATTTTAATAATTATCATGAGGGCAGGCAAAAGAAGATGCTCGTTCTGCTGCTGTACTGGTTCCTCACGCACACAAACACATAACGAAACGTGTATACGCGAAATCAGAATAAGAGAAAGTAATTAACAAGAAAAAGAAAACTAAATCAGGGGCACCAAGGAGGATTCCAGTGGGATCAGCATCAGACCTGGGTATGGCACACCCTAGCACCCTAAATACTGATTATAGGGGGCCAGACGGTGCAAACCCCACACTGGTTGTATTGGCTGGTTTGGCTGTAATGCTTGGCAACCCTTAACATGGGTCTCTAACTGGTTCAGAATCATGAGTACGTCCTAGAGTTTCTAAATTCTAAACAAATCAAATGTTATAAGATCTACCTGGAAGCTGCTTGTCCGATAAGATTAATCTTTTTAGTGCACTTAGGCAAGCCTGCGCAGTTATCTGAGAAAGGGAGGAATCCCATTGGTCAAGCTTAATAATAACCTCTGCATTAGCATATGATTGTTCGCCTGCCCTTTGTACGTATTTCTGACCCACCATCGCAGAATTTTCTGCTCATCCCACAAAAAAGGTAAGGCAGACACATACAAAAAAAGAAAGAATGTTTTTCATGAGAGATTGACTCAAGAACATATAATGCATTGAGATTTTCTGCAAGGAAGTAGGAACTTGCATCTCTCTTATGATTTGAGAAATTAAAAAAAGAAAGCCTAATGTCCTGAATATAACAACAGAACTTGATAGATAGAGCAAGCGATGAGCTGTTTCACACAAAAAGGAGAAGAATGTGATTTCCAAGTTGAGGCAGCTGCTTGAAATGAGTTCAATAGGAAAATCTGGGCTTTTCTACAACAACAACTAAGCCTTTTCCCATACTAGACGGGGTCGGCAAAATCTGAGCTTTTCTAATCTTGAAAATGTTAGGTAGCTTGTTAGGCGATTTTACGTAAACCTTCCTATATTTTCATGTCATTAAATTGAAATAGATTCTTTTTCCTCACATGCATATATCACACACAAGTTGTGTGGTATCAGTTCAATGGAATATAATGTATAATTCTTGAAATAGATTCTCCAGATGACGCCATGATGCTGGTCCAGTCCGAAAGATTCTCTAAATCTATCGAATTAAAGTGTCGTTCTTGAGATGACAGGATGGAGGAGAAGAAAACCTACCAGAGTCTTCCGGTTGATCTAGCCATACAGTAAAGCCTGCATAAAGGTGATGCCACTTGTCAGCTTTGCGAGTGGCTCCATGGTTCCCTCCTAATGTTGCAACCACAGCGCGAACATGACTAGAACAGAAATTTTAGCATCAAAACGCAAACATATTGAACAATATTGGGTTGTTGTGGCGACTAATTTCCAATTTGGCAACAGTACCTACTTAGACTTTCTAGTATTGCTCCTTCAGCTTCTGCAACAGAATCTGCACCTTCTGTAGTTATCCCTGGAGGCGAGAACACTAGTTAGTATGCTGCAATATGGCATAGAATCAACAAACTACCTCGACGAAACCAGAAAAGAATGGACGAGTCCACAAGATGGACTGTTTCCTACTTATGGTGGTGATAGCCATCAGCAACTCGGAAACTTCAAGTTGCATAGGCCTCTTTCAACATTCTCAGGAGAAACACATCTTCCCCCATGGTTTGCCAAGACAATTATTTCGGCATTGTACTGCTAACAGCATCTATATTTCATCTAGTTGAGTAAATAGTGTTTGACCATCATGTAAAATAACAACTACCACGGGTAGCCAGGAATAGATCCATGAAACAACTTACATGAATCAATACTTTGTTTTGCAATTGTTTCTAATAATTCACTCGTTTTGAGAGGAGTGTACCTGAAAAAAGGCAACACAAGACAAATAGCTAAGTAGTTGAATTTGAATATAAAATAACGAATCTGCTAACTGGAATATCTTTCCAATTATTGTATAAACTTTCAAAGCAATCAAAATTTTCAATCTCCCTTCAAAACAATATTAGATCAATGAGACTACAAGAATTCTATAATTGCTTACAGAGGCAACTTTTGTCCAGGCGTTCATGAAAAACTTATTTTGAACAATAGATGTTTCTCTTATTTACTAATCAATTATACCGTGTTCATACAAATAAAAATAAGGAATGGAAACATAAATGAGAATAATCAGATAAAATATGCAAGAAGCTTATAGGCAGAGAAACTTGTAGTATTTCTATGTTGAAACTTTTCTGTCTCATATTTATACCAGTCTATTTGAGGTCAAAAAGTGAGATGAGGGTCCTCACTATAAGTTGAACCCTTCTTTATATGAAGTGTTCATCCACCAAAAGAAAAATCAAACCTTCTGAGTAACAGTGTAATGGCATCTTGGAATAATCATAAGTTTAAGCTCTATCTTTTAGTATATTCAAATAAGCATTGAATGCTCGATGGGAATATCCGTACCCAAGACCAGATGCAAGCTTTTTCGCAACTTCCCAGTTCATCTCAGTGGAACTGCCAATAGTGTATATTGATGCACCTTTTAGAAGCTGCATAACTCCTGTCGAGAGAGACTCCCAAGTTTCAGTAACATCAGGCCATTTCAGGTCCGTATCATGCTTTTTTAGGTTCACAACCAATTGATCCTCATCAATGTACCTGGAAAATCGAAGACAGAAATATCAACTCCATTTCATTATTTGTAATTTTGTATAGGTTTCAGAAAACAAGATTGCTTACACATTTCTTTTAGCAGATAAGGTTAAGTGCTTAAGAAAGTCAGTCATGGACTAACCAGATAGTCTCACCAGGCTTTATCTTTTCATATAGGTGATTAATTTCCATCAGCGTTGCTATAGAATCAGGAGATAGAATCTTGATCGTCAGTGAATCCTCATCCATGTCCACCATAATGCCTTCTGGATGTTTAGCAGTTTCTTCTGCAAGTGGGATCCGCAGCTCCACCTCTGAAACATTGTCAGAGAACTGAAAGAAACAAAGCATCATTATTCTCTTTGTGCTCGTAATTAAATTGCTGTTTGAAAGTTTCAATGGAAATGCCAAGCAGTCATTCCTATAATACAAGATCTGAAAACATAAGCAGTTGACACATTCAGTTTGCAGTACATTTATGTATTCCTGTCCTAAATCTCTTGCATAAAGAAAAGAAAGTCGGAGGTGTTTGATGGAATTTGGAGATAACAAGCAACTTAAAAATGGAATACTGATAAGATATATATGATTTAAATGCCCTTATATGCACAAGATTATAATTCCAAAACAGAGTATACATCATCTCAAATGTGCAAGAAGCGCAATTCAAATTGATGTTTCCAGGATGGTGAGCAAATCTCCCTTAAGAACGGTGCTTCCTTCTGCATTACCGCATGGTCCCTCCTTCCATACGGTAACATAGTTGCAATCCTATATAGCATAAATTGGTATGTGATCTTAGTGCGCTTTAATACTTTCTTGCCAGTTCCTTATATTCAATAGTTAGGTTATATTAATCCAGATAATATCATATGATTTAATGTTTAAGATCAATCACTTCCTTACAATGCTGCACTGAGCAGTAAGTAAAGATGGTAGGAAACATCACCGTCAAATAGTGGCTTGTGCTTGCAGAACGAATTGATCAGAGAAGGAAGAGGCATGGTGGCAGCTCGTAAAGTGCATGGAAAAACCATCAAGCATTCGTATCCACAGCGACAAATGTGGTGTCATAGATGAAGCTAAAGGCTATCTACATAGCTGAAACAAATCTCACACAACCGACGATCCTAATATCTAAGTAGAGAATGCAAATGGCAACAGTACACCGTGTATGTGCAAACACTGAGCACAGGGATGCGATGCCAAAAGTTCTTTGCTTAACTTTCCGAACTCCTTTAGATTCAACGTACCTTTCAACGGAAACAAAGTAACTAGGCATCAATGCCAAAACTTCCAACCGAGATATGAAAAAGGCGAAGGGATTATTACTAATAATATGGGTGAATTCGTGAGAATTCTTAGCATTAAGTTCTCAGGTAAATCGTTTAGAAATTGTGCAAAAACACCGTAGAAGTTCGAGCATCCACCAAGCTAGGATGTTATCTAGTTCTTCAAGCTTCGTTAAATATGAACTTATCGCAATAGAATCACCTCCACGTAATGTACCACTACCTCGGGTGGCACCAAATTCCCACAGATAATGAAGAATAGTTGTTCTATAAACCGCTAGTTACCTCGTGAAAACCTTTCCATTGACACAGACACGTCGTGAAAGATTTATGAATCCATTTAAAAACTGAAAGATGATATTCAAGTAAAAGAGCAGGCATCTCCATCCGTATGACACAAACAGGAACTTGAATTTTCAATCACCAAGAACGAAGACCACAGCCTCTAAATGACATGAATAGAAATCAAAAGCTATAAATAGGTACAAGGAAATCAAATTAGCTTACCTCATAGTTTGTTGGTTGTATAGAGACGCTGGAGGCGTTCCTGGTCATAGAGGCAAAGCCCCGACCCTTCAGGGAGAGGATAAGCTTTGGAAACCCACTGAATGCAGCATTCGAGCATGATTTGGTAGTGAGAACGCACAGAGGTTTTCTTGGAGAGGAGATTTGCGGAGAAAGAGGGAAGTTGGTTGAGGGGTTGCGGATGAAGGATAGCGCCATCTTTCTTCCCCGCCTTTTGAAGATAACGGGAGAGGAGCTTCATATGCGGAGGGCTCACGGCAGGGTGAGTTGGGTTTGGATCGGATATCCAACAAGGTTGATTCTCGGATCTGTATGCTGGACACGGACACGACCCGGAAACACTAAATTGACCAATTGCTAAGAGGGTTGGATTCGGTTTGGATATGACTCCAATATCCGACTATTTAAAATACTTGGATACTGGGTTTCTGAGTCAGATCCAAATATGGATATAAAAGGATTAGATAATATCCAGAAATATGAACTGTACTAAGCGGGTCGAATTCGGTTTGGATATGACTCCAATATCCGACTATTTAAAATACTTGGATACTGGGTTTCTGATTCAGATCCAAATATGGATATAAAAGGATTAGATAAAATCCAGAAATATGAACTGTACTAAGCGGGTCGGATATGACTCCAATATCTGACTATTCAAAATACTTGGATACTGGGTTTCTGAGTCAGATCCAAATATGGATATAAAAGGATTAGATAAAATCCAGAAATTTGAACTGTACTAAGCGGGTCGGATTCGGTTTGGATGTGACTCCAATATCCGACTATTCAAAATACTTGGATACTGGGTTTCTGAGTCAGAGCCAAATATGGATTATAAAATGATTAGATAATATCTAGAAATATGAACTGTAACCAGACTCTGAGTCTGATGCCCAATACTTATTGGATATATCTGATATCAGACTCGGAAGTCAGTTGACATACTTAAAACGAGACTCAACGTGACCATATCCTGGTTCAGTATTCATGTTTAATCAAGTTTCAACACAATGGGAAATCATACAAACAGATTGCTAGTGGATTTGCTGGTTCGGAGCTTGCTCTTGTTCGGTTCTGCTGCTTTGAAATAGGCAACCAAGAGGGAATGAACAAAGTGGTTTTTGGATCAGTTCAAGCATGTATAGACAGAGTCAGGTTTATATATTAGGTAACAAACACACACACACAAGAAAGCAAAGCATGTTGCGTGGTGGCTTAAGTAGTTTCATTGTTGTACTATGTCTTGATAAAGTAGAACGTTTCGATATTTCAATAGAATCAACAGGCTTGTGTTGTAGATTCACAAAACAATTAATATTTAGTTAAAGTCTTAAACTAGCAGCTTGTGTTCGCAGCACTGGTTGATCAACCTCGCTGGTGGGTGGGTGCAGGGCTGCTAAGTCTGCAATGAACAGATGAAATATTTACAAACAATAATGTGCAAGGATCTTGTAGAACAAGTATGTACATACAGTAAGATTTTTAAGAATGATATATACACAAATTAGATTCTAACATACTTACAACATCAAGGATTGATGGCTCTCATAACTAAGGGGTCGACATATAATGTCGTTCGAGCTAAAGGTCTTGAGTTCAATACAGGAGATGAATATCTGGTAAGGATCTGCTAACCTCAAATTGCGTTATAGACAAAGGAGTACATGCAATTAAATTTTTCAAGTACGAAGGCATGCTTGAATGGTTACTAATCCAATGACTCGGTGAGGTACTACTGACATTCGTTTTCTTGACCAAACAATTATTGGGTATAAGGCATCCAACCCGATTTGACAATTATTGGGCCCGACATGAAAATGATCCCCCATGGTTTGGGTACCCGATCCGTTTTACAGTGTGCCCGGTGCCCCTAAGCTTCCAGATGGGGTAGGAGAACAGGCAGAGGGTGGTGATGGTGAAAGGAGGAGGAAGGAAGAAGGATTTAGATTTATCTTATGATTGGGGGAAGAGAAAGTGGTGAAACTGAAAGACGAATTGCAGAGAGAGAGAGAGAGAGAGAGACTTTGTGGGTAGGAGCATTTTGGACCAAGGAGGCGAAATAAGCTTAGTCACTTTGATTTGTTGGGGATTTAGTGTGCCCACATGGAAGAATTTGATAAGGAATCTCGGTCCTCATCGTGATTGTTTATTTAGTTCTCTTCTGGCGTTCTCCGTCACCGAATGTGAGTTACATTGATTTCCTTTTCCCCGTATTTGTCTCTGATCATACACAATGCATGAAATGAATCTATCGTGGTTCGTTGCGTGAAATGAAACTATCTCCTAATGTGTTTGACGGTTCCTAGTTCTGAAGAAAGCTTTACGTCCTTTACCTTCTCCTTTTCATGGTTCGGCCCCTTCCGTTTCCTGTTACTCGGGTTTGGATGGGTACTTTCGTGTCATGATGTATGATATGTTTATCTCCACTTGTAGTTTCCGTCTCACGTTATGTGTTATATCAAATTATTGAGCGAAGTTAGTATCGTGGTTACTTTCGTTCTTGTTGTCCTAAAATATGTCGAGCTAAGTTCGTGTATGAGTTCTCTTGATTTTCAGTTACCTTGCATTGCCTGATCGCAGCTCTCAGTTCTCTATTCTTACTTAAAAGTACCCATGTCCCTTCTGGTTTCATTTTGTTTGTATTTTTGGTGAGCTTCTTCTCTTCCTGTATTTCCAGAATTCCTCACAGGGATCTTGGCTGTGGCTTAAACAACATACTAGAGGCAGCCGTAATACTGCCATTTTCTTTCTTGATTTTAAAGCTGTCTTATATATGGAAAATAGTCTCCCTTGTATTCCTCCTTTTTATGTCAATAATCTGTCATGTTTTCCCTAGAGGCCATGTTCTTTTAGACCGTGGATATTAAATGATAAGACCTGGCTCTGATGACTATGTTGGAGAACTGTTGGTTATTAGAACATAATGACGCAAGTATTTAGATATTTAGGCTTATATATCTAAGTGATGCTTTATTCAGTCTAACCTAAAATCTTCTTTGCTTGTATTGATAATCCATGTAGTGGAAAGCTGGGTTTTCCTGTAGGAGTTTCATTTTGATTTGGTTTGCAATGCTCCAGAATGGTTCCCCTCTGCAGTGGTTTAGTTTGTTTGCGTGAAAGATGTACCTTCTATCTCAAACACAAGTGGAGTTTTGATATTTGATTCTTTAGCATTGTAGGCTCACAATAGCTTTCTCTTGATGGTTATGTTTGCCAAATTGTCGTGGTTAAAAATTTAGGCAGAACATTTCCCTTCTTACTTGTAGACTGAGTGTGAAGAATTTGCTCAGCGTATCAAAGTCCTGGTGGAAGAAAACAGTAGCCTCAGGGAGGAACTGAGTCATGCCAGAAGAGAGCTTGAGCAACTTTATTCTGAAAATGCTTCTCTTAAGGTAAATTGCATCTCTCTCTCTCATGGGGATTATTTAATTGCTCTTTCAGGAAACATTAGGAGATATGCCAAATGGTGGCGAAGTTTCTAGCCTGACAGGATAGACCGAGTACAATCGATGATCGTCAGGATGCATAGACACCAATCTTATGCAGTAAAAGCATAGAGTGACATCTTGTAAGGAAGGTCTAAAGCATTTTTACCAGCACTATGACCTAAAACCGTGCTTAGTACCTACTACGAGTCATCATGTGATACGAAAAGTTCCATGGTTTGGTTGTTCGTATGTCTAACTACATTCTCTCCTCTTTCCATCCCGCTGTTGCTCATGAGGCAAACGGTACAAAAAGTGACTCTTCTCTCACTTCTTCAGATAGAAGAGAGTATGATCAAGCTTTACTGTTTTCTCTTTTCCTGTATATTGTTGGAGTCGCAACTATGGCTGTCATTCTTGTTATGGATGGTACACTGTAATAATAGGTTTCTTTTGGAACGTTGAAAGGCTGTGTTCAAGTCGCCGGACATTGGCCGACATTCCGCTCCTTTTGCTCCTCAGCGTATGAGGTATTAGCAACAATTTCCAGCTCTCGTCCCCCTTCCAAGAGTGGTTCTTACTTGGATCTTATCCATCCGCCGCTGGGAAAACCACATCTCACCAGGCCACTGATGTGAGGGTGTCCGGCATTCTGATGTCGGGGACTCAGGATGTGTGTGTGTGTGTGTGCACGTGCATGCATGCAGAGGGTGATGAAAGCCCCTTTTCAATGCAGAGGGAAAAAAATGAGGCAGTTGTGAGAATGCATGGCGATTTCCCTTTACAATTGGATTCTAAGCTGTAGATGCCTCAAGGCATATGACACTAATAAACTTCAAAGAGCATTATTGCTGTAAATGATATAAACACAGTCGATTTGTGCGCAATCAGACTGAACGCATTCGAGGCACCCGATTTGGGTCTTGTAGGAGTTGAGCTAGTTGGAGGTGGAGCTTGACCTTGCGTAGTAGATGATGCAGTTGGGGATGGAGGTGGAGGTGCTGCGACTTTAGGGCGTCCATGATGAGTTGGTGCTGGAGGTGCTGTAATTTTCGGGATTCCGGGATGAATTGCTACTGGAGGCGTCATGCTTGGTGGGTGCGGTGGGGGTGATGTACTACTTATAGGAGACACTAGCACACCATTGATTCCATGGCATCTGATGGAGATGCCTGAGGTGCACACGTTTGGGCGCACGATCGGAACATTGTTCAGATAAACATTCCTGTGATAATGGTAAACTCTGAGCATGCGACCTGGGTGATATGTAGGAACGAAGGATCCAGTTGGGAAATGCCTGAGGTGGGAAAACGTAAGAGGCCATGGAATCATGTGGCTGAAAACAAACTCAGAAACATAATTCTCATGCATTGGAGTCGTGGCCAGTATTCTATCACTTGGCATGAGAAATGTAGCATTGTTCGGTATTCTAGCCTGCACCATCTGGAGCAACGTCACAAACGTGTAGTAACTTGCTGACTCCATCTCCGTGATCGCTACCTCTATATCAGCTCTCTGATCCGGAGGTTCATTGACAGCAAATGCAGCTAATATTGTACACAAGAATAGCAGCATTTGAAGGTTAGAAGCCATGGGTGAGAGACTGGCGCTTTTACAGTCAGAGACGAACAACAGAAATTAATAAGCAAGAACGTGCAGCCCTGGACTGAAGTTTGATGAGGATTCTGTTGCATGCATTCTAGGCGTACCACCAACTGGGCTCATGCTGCTCGCGTGGAACCACTTTTTTAGAGTAGTTAAACTATCATTAACTGCCTTTTGTCTTTGTTTTCCTCTTTTACCTTTTCCAAAATTCTTGTTAATAATAGTTGAATCAGATCAGGGATGCTCCACATATTGTTTGGCATCGATGTATTACTCTGTGCACACAAATAACCTGGAGGATCTTCATTCTTTTGGTTGGAAAGGCTTGACGATTAGAGTACTAATAGCACGAAGAGCCATTGCTTAGCTAGGGAATCCACTCAAAAGCACCTTCAAGATGATGGCGAAAAGTTCAATGTCCGGGAACATGCATTAAATAAAGGAGCTATACCCATAAAACCTGGCATAACTAGATAGTTAAAAGACAAAGCAATGGACCATGTAACCTATTCGCTTAAGACTAAATCTTTTTTTCTTTTTCGTGATTTATTTTTAAGTAAAATGAAAAGTTCGTCGTTAACAAAATTAGCCATTTTTGAAGTCTTAAGCCTTTCAATAGAACCTTTGGCAGCAACCTTTTTCAAAGGAAGAGAACTCCATACCATCGAAAAGACTCGACGGCGGGCCACTTTCACATTCTAACAGCAGCTCGACCCTACAGTTATAACCCCTGTTGCCAACAGACATGCAGGTCCTAAATGAGTGGCGACGACAATCTAGAGGTTCAGGTGGGACAGTACACCTATACCCAACGCCATACTCGAACTTCAATTTTGTACCCTATACCCAACCCATTAGGCAAGGACGGGTGTGAGGGAGTGTCTTCCCTCTGTGGTAACAAGGCAAGTACGAGGCACCTAGTATCCCAGTTCTACCTTAATACCATTCTTAAAATTATAAGCATTTTAAATTAAAATTATGATCGTTTGTAATTATAGTCTAAATAATGGAAATTTTGAAAATCCAATAAAGGTTCCTAGACTCCTTGTTACTTTTTAAGGACAGGATGTAATATATTATTCTTTTTAATTTTTTAAAATTCTCTATTACGCTATATATATATATAGAGAGAGAGAGAGAGAGGTTGAATACTGCAACTAACAAATGTAAACTAATGATCATCCTCTACCTTCAAGGGCATGAGTATCACAAAAGTGTCCTCTATTTTTCAAAGACATCCTTCATATCTTCCGTACCCTTAAAAAACAGAGTGAGCATGCATGAGGTTGCAAATCCAGTTCCCCCCGCTCGCTCTCTCTATGTGTGTTATTTCGTACAGGTTCAGTACTTCACACCCGACAACCGCTCCATACCAAGATAAAAATAAGTGGATTTACCCCCACTCCAAACTCGGTCAACTGGATAATCCCCGTGCGTTGGATGGGCCAGGTCTCCATGGTTTGGGTCAATACCGCCACCGAGGTTTCACGCAGAAAACGCAGCCCGATCAGCCTGGCTAAACTCAAACAAGTCCCAAACTGATGAGGGAGCTCTCGACACAAACCATCATCCACCGATGCGATCCTAGCAATTAAAACGCCTAGTCGCTCATTAAATGGGAAGGCATAAAAATATAAATTTCAGCCACAGAATAAGCTAATCCAAATGACAATGCTTATGGGGGAGGCGGATAGAAATTGCAGGTATGCACGAAATAAGATTGCACGCATAAGTGATGATCACAGACAAGTGTTCCGAGGACAATAATAGTTTTCACCGAGAACGAAAAGCAAAATAACTTAATGAATTGCAAACGATAACAGAACATATAAAGATTATTTCAATAGAAACTATATGGGGTTTTCCCTAACGTTACCATCAATGGTCTTGTTTTCTCTGCAAAGAACTTGGAGAAAGTTTACATATTTCCAAACATGCAGAAGCATCAAGACATACTGAGATTCTTTTGGAAGCACTTATCTCCTTGAAACTATCTCCAATATAAACTAATTGAGTAAGTTCCACAATAAATCATTATACAACAGCACAGAGAAAACAAGTATTGTCTTGGCGAGAAGTTAATTCCAGTAAATAACGGAATCATCATTTAACACCGGACAAGCGAGGGGTTACTGCATGTGGAAGCTTGAATATGGATCTTCTTTACTGGCATGGACAGGAGCAAGCTGGGAATACAAGCAGCGGCATAAAGGATCGCCCACTTTTCCCTGCCAAAATTTGAATCCATAAGACAGATACCTAAGTCATCATAAGGATTAAAGTTACTACAGTGGTACCAACAGAAAGTACAGATATGGTGAATTGCTAACTCTCAACAGATACTCTGTGCCGCATCTACCCAAGATTTTGACAGACATTGTGCTACAACAACGCCATATGTTTGTTGCAAGGAGAAGAAACCTGATCCACCAAAAGCCCCGATGTACTGACATGCGCACTTCTGAAAACTATCCAATTCTATACAGCATAGTCAACGGCCAGGATCACTGAGAGATAAACAATATATGTGATCATCCCTACAACCTACAAAAATCCGACCACTTATCATCACAGGCGATGAGAAGATGTCGCTTGGCAGATCCATCTTTGCAAATTCAAACACATCCAACTGTGAACATCCCTCACTTTGATTCTTCCCCTTGGCTGCATTTGGATCAACTCCGAGTACATGAATGCTACCGGAACAGCAGCAGACACAAACCAACCTGGAAGGAGATCAAAAAGTTGAGATATGATTTTCTTTTTTCATAATTACAAGGTATAAAAGCCCAGCACTACTTTATAATTCTATCTTTAAACATACTAAATATGCAAAAAGAAAAGAAAGAAAGAAGCAACCAAGAAATCAACAAATATACATCTGGAATCTATGTGGACCATTCTCTTTTTTCTTTTCTTGAGTTTAAAGTCGTTGTAGACTACTCTATGTGTTTAACAAATGAATGAATCCCCTTTTTTCCCTCTGGAGAGTTTTCTTTTTTTGCTGAGATCATCTGAAGAATAAGATCAATGAAACGACTTCCAACACATCCATCTTGAGACCTAGGGTGGCTTTTAGAAAAGCAAGTTTACAAAGAAACATGTCTACTAAACTAAACTGAGACTAACCTGTTCGCCTTGTGATGAGAACCAGACAGCAGAATAATGCCTTCATCAACATAAGCTGACGAAGCAATAGGGCTTCCAATTTGGTACTTCCATATTAACTCTCCACTCTCCTGAAAAATACAAGAACAGAGTCCTCATGTTTCACTTTCTCAAGACATTCTTATTTCAGTTGTAATGAAGATTAATTAATTCACATAGTATGCAAAGTTCATGTCAGAGATCATGCTGATGGTACTCAAATTTGACATTCAGAAACTACAAGTTGTTCCATTTATCACATTGACAACATCGAAGGTGCCTATCTCAAATGGTTCCTTTCTCAATAAAACTAGAAGAAAAATGGATGACTGCAAAAAAATTAAGAATGACTAGAGGAACTTCGAAAAACTTCGCAGACTACTTGGATAGTTTTGCAATAACAATAAGGGCAATGGGAGAATGATCAGAAGTGAAGCTGATAAAATGAGTCGTATACAGATTTATATTTGACTCAAGAAGCATCAAGGAAACCAAGCACAGATTTAGCATCCCAGGCTAACCATCAAAAATTCAAAATCATGTAATCATATGCTTACCAGCTCAAATGAGTAGACAATTCCATCACGTGAACATACCAAAACCTGTTAAAGACATTGTGGAAGCAATTGTGTCAAGTATCATTTCGATTGTACCACCCAGACAACACTATTTTGCATATTGAACAACGTTAGCTGAACCTTGGCTCATTCCAGAGCCCAGGGTCATGTCACTTGTGAATTGAATGAGGGTCTGTTAAAGTCAGGTTCGTTTCACAAGATGAAACAAGACAATGCATTTACACTTTTGAGTATACAAAATTTCTATTTGCTTGAAAGAGAGCCAAATGCTGTAGATGATGCAACACTCAACCTGTGAAGTGTGAAGTAGAGATTGTGGATAAAGTCCTGCTGTCCAACTGACACATGATTTTCTTCCTTTAAGAATGCAGGTTGTAGTGTTGTACTACTTCAACTGGGTAAAACTGAACCGGATTTTATCTGAACAGGCCAAATTGGAAGACGGTGGATCAGTTTCCTTCCACTCCCCAGAGAAGTAGGTGACGGAGCTGGTCTTTTCAAATGATCGGCCATTATGAGAACAAGTCAGCTGTCTTATGTGAGCTAGGCTCCACTAGACCTCACCCCCACCCACCCACCCACCCACAAAAAAGAATCAGAGACACAAACAGATTCTTTGTCTGAACATGTTTCATACCTGAGAATGTAGAAAAGAAGAAATACAAGCTCCTGCAAATATTGGACCTCCAGTGATCGCCTGGAAGGTCATCAAATGAAAACCACTTATATTCAGGGAGTTGTACATCTTCCTGCTATTTATGCACACAAAAAGAGACTTGTTTCCAAGGCTAAACATAAGCAAATCACTGCCAAGCAGAATAGAATTAGCAAGAAAGGCAGTCTCCTGCAAATATTGGGTCTCCGGTGGTTGTCTAAAATGTCGTCAATAAACCCATTTATAGCTGAGAAGTTGGACATGGTTCTGCTATCTATGCACACAGACAGACTTGTTTCTAAACATCAACAAGTCACTGCCAGTTTTGAAGCAGAATGCTGATGAAGCCATTTACATGGGAGAATCAGATGGACATCTTGTCAAAGACGCAAAAAAGGGAAGAAACTTTGAAGAGAAATTCTCTGATTATCAATGAAATATAGTTTCCATTCAATAAAAATAATACAGGGCATGCCATGCTGTCACCACATGCATATGGGACGGTATTCACAATATCCGCAAGAATTTCAGTTTCTCGTGAAAAAAGAACATGGTTTGTTTTTTAAACAAAAATTGTATGCTTAAAACATGAGATATTAAAAACATGTTAAACTTAAATATCTCATGGTTTTATCTGATAATTTTCATTAGTATGCGATAATAATGTCATAAGGCATTTATTTCAATGGCATGCTCTGAAATGCATTTTTAACTGTACCCAAAACGATGGATCTTCAACCGATTAACTGACAAGGAGGAAGGATCCTTCCCACCAATACAGGACTGTTCTTAATAGTCTTCTACACTTAGAATCGAGTTTGTGTTAGTCCTTATGGACTATGTATTGAGTTAGCCCATTAGCCCTATTTTCTTTGAATTTGTTTTTAAAAGTACTTTAAATTAGGGACCACTTATTGGGGACAATTTCATCTTTTTCCTTTATATCTTGTATTATAAAACCTAGTGGTCAGTCGACTACAAGAATAAGAAGGAAAAAGGGAGAGAGGGGCTGTTGGCTGCCAAAGGGAGGCTGAAACCCTAATTCTCAATTCTTCGTATGCTTGATTCGCATCTATTCCCTTGCGAATACTGATTATTCTACATGGTATAAGGGCATCATCATGTCATCGAGGGTGTGGGTGACTGGGTGGTCACGAATTCAAGAAAATCTTTTTTAGGGCTTCAATCAAAACCCTGGAAAAAATTTCGAAAAAAAGTGGAAGAAGCATGCCACAAGTTGAAGTGTTGGAAAGAAACCTAACATCAACACAAAACCTTGCTAGATTGACGCATGACACGAAATTGGAGGTGGCTAAAGAGTGGGCACGTATCTCGAGACAGTCTGCAATTCCTGAGATGGGAAAATGGTTGAAAAGGTGAATTTTTTGATGACTCGGTTAAAGTTTTGGATGACAACAAAATCAACAAGATAGATGTTTGCATATCACCACTATCAAATTTGATGGAAAATTTATAAAACTTGGTTTAGGGCACTTCAATTTGCCCTAATAGCAAGGAAAAAATGGAAAGTTATTGTAATGAAGTCTATGTTTCAATATAGTTGCGGAAGATCAACGAGTGGACAATACCACGAAGTAACAATCACAAGCTCTTAGAAAAGGGAATAGCCGAGAGCAATAAGTGCATGCGAAAAGAAGAATAAACAAAGCACAAGTTTTGAATAAATAATCGTTATTCATTAGCCATCAAAGGCTTGAATTTACAAGAGATTACAAGTGTATTTATAAAGAAAGAATGAGTGAAAAAGAGTGAGAGAGTGAGGGAGTAAAGAGAGAAGGGAGAGGGAAGAGAGGGGGGCTGGCTACGGCTATAATAGTAGCCGTTGGGGACCAGGGCCCCCAACGGCTAGTGCCCCCTTGGCTCGGGCCTTGATGGCCCAGTGGCCCAGTGCCTGCTCGGACCGGGCCAGAGGGGCCCAGAACCATTTTCCTAACACCCCCCTCAAACTGAGGGCTCCATGACTTGAAGTTTGTCAATTAAAGATAGAAGCGACTAGGGGAATGAGGTTTGGTGAACAAATCAATTTGGTGATCAAGAGTGCTGTCGAGGCAATGAGATGAAGATCACCACGTAGAAGATGCGACGAATGAAGTGACAGGGTAATCTCAATATGTTTGATGCGCTCATGAAAAATGATCATTGTGTACAGATTTAGACTAACCTAGGCTGGTTGTCCTGATGAATCATTGGAGGATCAGAGCGGGGTATCTCAAAAGTCGCAAGAAAGATCGATGAAGCCACAATATTTGAGCGAATAACTCAGCCAAGGAGCATGATAGTCTACGCTTCACTGTGCGGTAGACAGTTACACAAAGTTTGCTTCTTACTCAGCCAAAAATAAAGAACTCTCAAGAAAAATGCAGTCCCGTTAAGTGGAGCGTCGGTCATTAGGATCACCCTACGATCAGCATCGGAAGGTAAGCTCCCGAAAGTTCCAAAGAGGATGTAACCCGGAATAATGAAGACCATAAAATAGAAGTTACCTACTAGGTATTCTGCAAATGTCTGCTTAAGGGCAACGGCGGCATAATAGTATCGTGGGTACGTCGGTCACCATGAAGCTAAAGTAATGACTGTACAGGATGAATTAATCATTAGGAGATGCCTATAGCAGTCGAATAATGCTAAAACCAAGATAGATCGAGGCGCCTACTGGTTGATGATGAGTGGTATCATCCAACAAAGTACCATCAGCTAAGGATGCATCTGAAAGCGAACATTGGGTTCAAGAGAGGTATGTTCGATTTTGCAATCAATTGAGCCTTCCTCGAGAGATAAAGATCGGGGAAAAGCATGCAGCTTAGCTGTGAGAGAAATGAGCCATCGTCCTGGAAGATAGAACTTCAGAAAGCTGAGTAACTTAAAGGTCCAAGATCTTTCCTTCTCAAAATATTGACATAAACCTAGTTGAGCCTCGGTAATGCAGTGTGGAATCATTAGCCGGTAATAATCATATCATCGGCACATAAAACATTGTACAACGGTACGATTTTGCTTATTTTTCCAAGTAAGGTACCGGAGAATCTGACTCAACGGAAGAGAACCATTTTCTAACTAGCGGTGATAGTGCTTACTGTGAAATTTAGCAAACCCAGGGTGGGGCTTGCACATTTGCTGGACCATATAAGGAAAAACATTGCAAAGGCGACAAACCTTGGTTGACGGTCAAGTGTATCTAGGAGGATTGACCACGTATATAAACATCTTCTTCCTAGCTACTTTACCATTAAGGAAGGCATTTTTAACATCCATTTGTGTAGTGTGTAGAAATTGTTGAGTGTTTTGCAATGGCAAGTGAAAGTTCGAAAGAGGTGAGTGCGGTCTGCTACTGAAACAAAAGTTTCTTCATAATCAATACCATACTCTTCAGTGAATCCTTTTTTACGGCAACCAATCGAGGCTTTGTACCCGCTCAATAGAACCATCGGAAAGAAGTCTTGATTTTATAAACCCACCTACAACCTATAGTATTTTTGTTTGATGGTCTAGAGACTATATCCCAAGTTTGGGCTCTAAATAAAGCATACTCTTCATTCATTGCATGAGTTCATTCTTGTGATAATTGAGCTTCTTTAAAGGTTCTAAGTTCTTTTATAGCTGAAATATTTGTTACTAAAGCTCTATGTCTGGTGAAAAACTATCATGAGACAAATCTTTCAAGAGGTCTAGAATCACGATTTGACCGTCTAGGAATAGGCATAGATCTCCTATTGTAATGTTGATCAAAGGGTGTAATAGAATGTCTGGTAATCATAAGTTCATTAAGCTTATTTTCTTCATGAATTACCTCTTCACCTAAAATATCATTAAAGAAGGAGTAGGAGGAGTCATTAATAGAGCTATCATCATCCATGCTTTTAAAAACATATTCATTTTCAAAAAATCTAACATTTCGAGATACATAAAGCTTATCATTTTTACAATCATAACACCTATATCCCTTTTTGGTTATTCCATATCCTGGAAAAACACATTCGATGGCCCGAGATGATAATTTATCATCTTTGTCAATATAAAAAAGTATTTACATCCAAAAACATGCATTCTTGAATAGTTAGGGAAAACTTTAAAAAGTTTTTCTATAGGAGACATATTTTGTAAAACCGAAGAGGGCATCCGATTAATTATGTCTATGCTTTCGTTCGGAAACACCATTTTGTTGAGGAGTCTTAAAAAAGAAGTTTGATGTATAATCCCAAACTTATTGAGGTGGTTTTCAAAATCCTTTGACATAAACTCTCCTCCTGAATCTAATCTAAAAATTTTGATTTCTGAATCAAATTGATTCTTTACAAGATTATGAAAAATAACAAAATTTTGAAAGACATCGGATTTTGCTTTTAAAAGATATACCCATGTATACCTAGTAAAGTCATCTACAAAAAAAACATAATAGGAAATGCCTCCTTTAGACAAAACAGGTGTCGGACCCCACACATCCGAATGAATTATTTCGAAGGGTCTTGTTGTAACATGTGTTTTGTTTGGAAATGGAAGATGTTGCATTTTACCAAGAACACAATCTTTGCAAGAAAAAGATTCCTTAAATTTCATTCCAAGAGGACATTGATACAATTTTTGAGCATTAAGATATCCAAGCCTCTTGTGCCATAAAAGAGACTCATTTGTCAAAACATTAACATATCCTATACTATGGAAATAATCCATAATGTAGAGTCCGCCCTCTCTATGGTCACGCTCAATCACCTTCTTCGAGAGGCGGTCCTATACAATACATCCGGTGGATGAAAAGATTATAACACAATTTTGATCCGAAATTTGGGATACGGAAAGTAAGTTTAAATTTAGTTTTGGAACAACACTAATTTTGGAAACTTCAAAATTCTTGTTTTGCAAGTCACCAATTTTATCAACGTTTAATTGTGTACCATCCGCCGTATAAACACATGATAAGGGTTTTTGAACACATGATTTTAAGATATGTTCATTACAAGTCATATGAAATGAAGCACCCGAATAAAGAATCCAAGAGATCATACCTTGAGTTTCTTTTGTTAAAAATGAGCAAGCCACACAAACCGTTGCTTTTTCCTTCGTTTGGGCTTCAAGTTACTTTAATTTTTGTTCAAGTGCAAGAAGGAAAGAAGACGAAGCATGTTATTCTACTACGGCCACCTTCTTTTTCAATTTTGGGCAATTTGGCCTTATATGCTCGGCTTCTCTACAATGATGGCAAATGATGTCTTTTCTTCCTTCTTCACTTTTGAAATGAGGAGGTCGGTAAGCCTTCATATTTGCTCCGGGTTTTGATGCAGCCAAGGCGGTGTCTTTTTGAAATCTTGCTTCATTCATTCTTGTTTCCGCCATTTAATCGGTAAGAATCTCTTCTTTTGTAAGAAAAGGTTTTCTATGAATGAGTGATGATCTTACCCCTTCAAATTCTTCCCGGAGACTTCTTAAAAATTGATATACAAAGTCCTCATTGTCTTCACATTGTCTCTCACTAAGACATTGTGTACATTTCTTTTGTAACCATACAATTGATTCCAAACATTGGAAAATTCTCCAAAAAATTCGTTTACCCCTTTATCTCCTTGTTTAAGTGAGACCAATTTGTCTCTTAATGCCATCCTATGAGCCACATCGCTTTGAACATGGGATTTCTTTAAATATTCCCATGCTTCTTAGCGTTAGTGAAATCGGCCAAAGTGTCCCTAGTGTACTCGTTTACATTATTTATGAGCACCCATAGGTTTGTTCTATGGCCTCCTTCATATTCCTCTTTTTGTTCAAGTGTGGCATTAATAGAGGGTTCTACCTTTCAACCACTTACATAACCCCATAATTTTTTGAAATACAAATAGTTTTCCATAGATTGGGCTCATGTTTTATAGTTCTAAGGTGTTAGACGAAAATTGAAACCCCCTTTATCATCCATAGTTCAAGGAGAAAGAAACTAAAGAGTTAAACTTACAAAATATGATCGGCATGCTTCCCGAAGCAATGAACAATACAAAATACGACTGGCACACTTCCCGAAACAATAAACAATACTCCCACGATCGAAAAATGGCTCTGATACCATGTAATGAAGTCTATGTTTCAATATAGTTACGGAAGATCACCGAGTGGACAATACTACAAAGTAACAATCACAAGCCCTTAGAAAAGAGAATAGCCGAGAGCAATAAGTACATGCGAAAAAGAGAATAAACAAAGCACAAGTTTTGAATAAATAATCGTTATTCATTAGCCATCAAAGGCTTGAATTTACAAGAGATTTCAAGTGTATTTATAGAGAAAGAATGAGCAAAAAAGAGTGAGAGAGAGTGAGGGAGTAAAGAGAGGAGGGAGAGGGAAGAGAAGGGGGCTGGTTGCAGCCAGCCCCCAACGGCTAGTGGCCCCCCTGGCCCGGGCCTTGATTGCCCAATGGCCCAGGGCCTGCCCGGCCCAAGCCAAAGGGGCCCAGACCCATTTTCCTAACAGTTATCACATGACAAATTCTCCAACCCCATACTTCATATCCGAGGTATCTAAAATGAAGGAAGGAGAATGTCATCGCTTGGCTAATTAATTTTATGAGAAAAACTGGTGTAGGTAATGTGATTATACTTTTGTATGTAGATGATAAGATCATCACCAAAAGTGATAAAAGGGAGATATTAAAAATAAAAAGAAAATTGCATAAAGAATATGAAATGAAAGATCATTGAACTTCTTAGTTACTTTTTAGGAATAAAAGTAATCCGTAATAACAGAGATTATTTTATGCCACAAACAAAGTTTGCTAGTGATATTGTTAACATGTCAAGATTGACAGACGACAAGAAAGTAAGCACGTCGAGGTGATGGGAACCAAGCTAAGGACTATAGATAGAGAAAAATTAGAGGATCCCACTCTCTCTAGACAAATGATAGCACCCTTAATGTATCTTACCATCACTCAATCATTAATAGCACACGCAGTACATGTGGCAAGTCAGTTTCAACAAGTCCCACCAGTATACATGAGTGTGGTTATACGGATTGTAAGATAGATAAAGGACACACTCGAAAGGAGAATCATTCTAACCTCATCATCTTCTTTTAAATTAAAAATTTACACTTATGGTGATTGGGGTAGAGATGTTAATGATAGGCATTCCACCACTGGATTTTGTATGTTTTTAGGTGATTCCCTAATTTCTTGGAGGTCTAAAAAGCACCAAAAGGTGTCTTTATCGTCTATAGAAGCAGAATATAGAATCATGGTCACTACAAGTTTACAACTACTGAGATATCTTGGATCATTGAACTCCTAGCAAACATGGAGGTTGCCCTGGAGGACTCAAAAGAATTATTTTGTGACAACAAAAGTGCTATGTACATTGCTTAAAATAATACTTTTCATGAAAGAATTAAACATATTCAGATAGATTATCACTATATTCCAAAGGAATGCTTGAAGAAAAGATTGATTTTGTGCTACGTTCCTTCATAATTACAGTTGACAAATTTCTTCACTAAATCCTTGTCAGTCTTTAGATTTATGTTTCTGTCAGACAAACTTTCGGTATATACACCGTAAGTTTGAGGGCGGAGAGAGGGGTTAAACTATAATAGGAACACTAAGCCAGTAGGGCCCGACAAGTCCACCTAGGACTACTGGGATTGGGCCTCAAGGGCCAGTCCCAAGCTCCCCAAGGGCTAAATAATTGGTTATTGGGAACTCCAAACGGCTAATTGAAGTAGGCATTGGGAGCAATTGCCTTCTGTTAACCTACCTTTCTCTCTCTCTACTTATAAAGCCTCTATAAATAGAAGGCATGTGTTATTAATAAATTAGAGTTTTTTTATGCTCCCTTTTGTTGTTTGATATTCAGTTTGGCTTTAGACCAAATGTTTGGTGGTTTCTTTAGCAATTTGGCTTGCTAAGGATCCTTCGCGATGTTTATCTTTGAGTTTGTGGATTACTTTGGCAAGATATTGGTGATATTTTTATATTATGTACCTAAATACTGCATCTAAAATTTAGATAGCTATCACAAATGCTTATTCTAAGAAAATCAATATTACTAAGAAGTATTAAATAAAGGAAGTTGAATTATCAATGAGCAATATTTTAATTAGTGTATCGTGTGATATATGGTACGATGTGGCACATTAAAATATTTAAAAATCACAAAATTATAAAAAAATATAAAAAATCATGTATTGTAATATCGTGTATCGTAAATAGTACAATATAGTACATGTATTGCAATGTATCATACAATATATTGTAATACGAGTGATAAATGTCTATTGTGATACATGTACTTGAATCGTATCAATTCAAGTACTGATACACTTGTATCGCATATTGTATTGTATTGTACGATACAATATGATATTTATAACATTGTCAATGAGTACTATGCAGAACTCAAAAGCCTATGGATGAATTACAATATTATAATCAAAGAGAATGTTACCATTGTGTCAAGAACAGAAATATAGAATTAGAAGAGAAGAAAGTATTTGATCAACTCTAGAAGCATCAAATGACTCAAACATCCTTAGTAACGAGACTACTATCCTTGGGCATAGTATATTCTTTACTCATACGAGAAGAATAATGGAAGAACTTGGAGAAAAAAGTACATACGAGAAAAATCAGCTTTTGTGAGTCATGGGCAATAGAAAAGTAGTCATGGAAGGAGTGCCTCCACTAGTAGTCGTAACCTTGATGAGAAAGACAAACTTAAGTGATCCCACGGTGGGAAGCCGAGACATACTAAGGAGCAATGTTGGGATCTTATTGGAAAACCAACATTACTCAAGAATAAAGCCTATCATGTGAGTTCTTCAGATACAGCGGATGCAGACAATAATATGCTTTAACAAATATTAAAGTGACTAGATGATTTGTAAAGATCTAGAAACCTACAAGCTTCTTTGGTCCATACATAAGGCTTTAATGTCATGAACTCTACTTAGCTTGTCTTCTTGTACTTCTTGGATTATTGATTAAGGAGCAACCCATCATATGATTGGTAACACGAATATTTTTCTTATAAATGTATTAAAGTTGGATGTAGTATAAAATTTGCATAAAGAGAAAGGGAAAGTGGGAACATTAATTGGTAATCTCTCTTCAATATTACATCTCCCTAAATTTCCTACCAACATTTTATTTGTTCATGCTATTACTAAGGAGTTAGATTGTTTACTTACATTCGATGCAAATGGTTGTGAATTTTAGGATCGAAGGACAGGGAGGAACCTTTGGCATGGTAGAGAACAAGGTGGACTATACCCTTTGGATGGAGTGCAGTCACAAGTAACCACGAATAAAGGGATTATAGATAAGTGTGAAGGAAATCAGATTGTGACACAAAAGTTGCATCATCTTCCTTTTAAAAACTGGAAAATGTGGTTCCCAATTTGAGTTTAGATGTAGGCAGTTTGTCTCTTGAGTGTGACACTTATTAAAAAGCTACGCATCATAGAACTAGCTTTCCTAATAGTGAATGTAGAAGAATAAACCCATTTGAGCTTGTTCTCTCAAATGTGTGGGTCTGAGTCTCGTAGATGCTATGTCTGGCTACAAATATTTTGTTGCTTTTGTAGATGATTATACAAGGTTCACAATAGTTTACTTGATGAAAAATAAAAAGTGAAGTTTGTTTTATATTTTTCATGTTTCATAAGTTTGTGGCGACTTAGTTTCAATATTCTATTAAGTATATTCAGTGTTATCCGTATCGCATCGTATCGTGACCAACCACGATACGATAGTGTATCGCCCGTATCGTACGATACAAGGTCCTGTATCGTAAAACATAGTGTATACGCCTAGGGACCCTTATAAAGGGTCCCCGGCCGAACGAAAACCCGTGATTTTTCGCGGGTTTCCTCTCTCCTTTTGAGTGTCTTTAAGCTCCTAAGAGCCGGTTTTCGCCTCCTTGGTGTTCAAAGCTCCAAAATTATGCCCTACATAGTCCATCCAAGCCTCCTAACTCGGATTTAAGTATATTTATAATGTTTTTTTCTTTTTTTTCCTTTATATTTGTTATTTTTTTGTGTTATTTTGTATTTTTCTTTTTTGAATGACAAAATATGAATTTATTAAGTGTGTGTATACCAGTGTTATCCGTATCGTACGATACGGGCGATATGTCCAAAAAAATTCCAAATTTTTTTTTTCAAAAGTTTTTTTTTTTAATTTATTTTTTGCAAGTTTTTAGCCTCTCTTCACTTCCCTATGCTTGTAATTTGGGTTTATAATTTTATTTATTGAATAAGAATAATTTATAAACAAATAAAAATTATGACAAAATCATTTTTCTTTATGTTGCCAACTTTTAGGTATATTTCTGCTAGCAATTTCTAATTTCATGAGATCGCAAACAATTAAAAACATTTAGTTGTCTCGGTTCATTGAGTAGGCATTTCACAACTTCACTATTTTAGGGTTCCCCTTACGTGACTTCCATTGAGTTGAACATGATCAACGTGTGTGAGGCTTAACTCAGTCTGTGAAGTGAGAAATGAAGCTCAAGCATTAGTTAAAAAGCTAGTCTCTAGTAAGAGAAAAAGGGATATCATCAAGTAATAATATCACATCACTAAGGTGTCATAGAGTCAATAATCAAAGAAATTGAGCTCATTGTTTTGCTCACATATAAAAATTAGCAAATATGACAACTACATGTACAAAGATAGCAGTTTGTTAATTTTGATATATTAGATGAGTGGATTATGAAAGAAAATGCACTCCTAACCGAAGAAGACATTGCATGAATTAATTTGAAGTGCAACATGACGAAGGAAATGAAGATTTTAATTTTAAAGCAGAAGGTGATGAGAAACTTTGAATCTTTATCAAGTAGAAGATGAAGATTATTTAGTTAATGATCCTTATACAAATTTATAACATGTAAAATGTAAATGTATTTCATTTTTTGCTTCAAAATATGTAATTTTGGATGCAATTGTTCAATGTTGAATGTTCAAACTGTGTTAAACTTTGCATTATATGAATTTAAAGCAATTATCAGATTTTTTCAGATTTTTTTCGGATTTTTACTAATTTTCTTGATTTTTTAAATGATTTTTGTATTATTTTAATATTAAAGTACGATACGATATGCCCGTATCGTGGAGCCCAGTGATACGCGATACGATACGCGATATGATACGCGTCAGACAATACTAGTGTATACGATTTTTATTGCATTCATGAAGTGGGAGACACTCCATTTGAGTGTTATTTGAAGATTGGGAATTTACGAAGTGCTTTTATTTTAGGTTTTTGTTTGAATTAAAGTACTCCATTGAGATGGCAAGAAGGGGTGGTAGAGACTCCCATTCTGGGTCTGATGATCCGGCATGGCAGTGGGGTATACCAGTTGAGGGTTCCACGTTAAAGATTAGATGCGTATTTTATAAGAATATGGTTAGTGGTGGAATTTCAAGGTTGAAACACCACCTAGCATGGACCAGGAAAGAAGTTGCTCCATGCAGAGGCAGAGTTAGAAGTTTGCCAGAATGTATTAAATGGCAATGCCTGCACATGATTGAGAGTATACAGGAAAGGAGACAACAAATTGATGATTTTCAGATGTTTGAAGAAGTTGATGATACTACTGCTACTGGATTTAGATTCACTGATAGTTTGCCTTCAGATGGTAGTTTGCCTTCAGATGGTAGAACAGAGGTTGGTAGTAGCAATTCACATGCACCTAGTAGGGGAAAGAGGGTTGCTGAAGACTTTGGCGGTGGTAGAAGAGGAAGTTCAGTAAGGAATAGAGGAAGAGCTTCTTCTAGCATACATGCATTCTTTCCTCCTTCCACTACACCTGGTGTTCAACCTAGAATTTGTGCTGCTATGACTTCAAAGCAACTGCATGATCAGGCAGACCTTACAGTGGGGAAATGGTTTTATGATGCATGCATTCCATTTAATGCAATAAATGGTTTTCATTTTCAAACAATGGCAGATGCAATTGCTAACATTGGTCCAAGATACAGGATGCCCTCTTATGAGAAGTTGAGAGGGAAGATATTAGATCAGACCGTCATTGAAGTGCAGCAATACTGTTCGACTTTGAGACAGTCATAGAAGGAAACAGGATGCACTATCATGGCAGATAGATAGACAGATAGGCGAGGAAGGACATTGCTAAACTTTCTTATATATTTTCCTAAAGGACTCATGTTTTTCAAATCTCTAGATATGTCAGAGGAGAGGCACACTGCAGAGATCCTACGACAAGAATTTGATAAGGTTATACAGGAGTTAGTTGATACTTATGCGACTTTCTATTAGCCATCATGCGCAACCCATTGTTTAGATCTCATATTTGAGGATATTGGTGAGATGAATGAGATAAAGGCAGCAACTGAGTGTTGCCAAGATATCACCAAATTCATCTATAACCATGCATTTGTACTATGTATGATGAGGAGATATACAGATGGTGCAGAGCTTCTTCGTACAGCTGCAACTCGATTTGCAACTAACTTCTTATCTGTACAGAGTATTGTGAGACAGAAGCAAGTTTTGAAGAGAATGTTCTCCTCAGTGGTAATAATTTGCAGAGTTGCCTCAAAACAGAAGAAATAGAAAATTGAATGAGATTGCAGAGACAGTTTTTAGAAGTTCATTTTGGAATGCATGTGTTAGATTATTGAAAATTACCTGTTCTTTAGTGAAAGTTTTGAAATTGGCTGACAGCGAGGAGAAACCATCTATGGGCTACTTTTATGAAGCCATGGATAGGGCAAAAGAAGCCATCAGAAATAACTTTAATAGAAAAAAGAGAGATGATGTGCCCGTGTGGAAAATAATTGATAGTAGATGGAATAAATAATTGCTTCAGTCTATTCATGTAGCAGCCTAATATCTAAACCCATCATTCAGGTACTCAGCAACCTTCAAAAGGGACGGTGAGGTTAATCGAGGAATCATTGATTGTATCGACATATTAGTCCCTGATGAGAGCATAGCAGATACGATACATCGAGAGATGGAGATATATGATAATGCTATTCACTTGATGGGTTTGCCTGTTGTAATTTGCAACCGCACTACTATGCGTCCAGCTAAATTGTTTATTTTCATATTTAAGTTGCATCTTACATTACTGTGGATTATGATAATGTCTCTAATGTTTGTCTTTTTTACAGATGTTTGGTGAAACAGGTTTGGAAGTGATTGCCCAAACCTTAGAGATTTTGCAGTGAGAGTCTTAAGTCAAACCTGTAGTGCAACAAGTTGTGAAAGAAATTGGAGTGTTTTTCAACACATCCATACAAAGAAGAGCAACAGGTTGGAACACAAAAGACTAAATGATTTAGTTTATATTCGTTGTAACGTGCGTCTTCGTGAAAGGTAATGTTGTATTACTTTCAAATTTTCAATTCAATATTGTTTAACTTCAGTCTTCAATTGTTAATATTATTTACTAATTATTTATCTTTATTTGTCGTTGGCAATTAAAAAAAGTAAATAGATTAGAAAGTCAGTTTGATCCAATAAGTTTGGATAATTTTGATATGTTAGAAGATTGGGTTATGAAAGACACTGAAGAAAATGCCCTCCTAACTGAAGAAGACATTGCCTGGATTAATTTGGAAGGAGTGCAACAATAACATCAAGGAGATGAAGAATTTGATTTCCAAGAAGGTGTCGCTGATGATGATGAGGATCTGCAACAAGGAGAAGATGAAGATTATTTAGTTGATGATCCTGACTACAAATTGTAAAATGTAACTGTGTATGTATTTGTTATGTTCATGACCACTGCAAACATAGAAATAAGTTGGATTCAAAAACTATTAAGTGTATTTTTCTAGGATATTCTTCTATACAAAAGAGTTATTTATGATCCCAGTACAATGAGAGTCCATGTGTCAATGGATATAACCTTCTTTGAAGATTACTCGTATTATGATAGCAAGGGAAAGACACTACTCGAAGGATCCAAGATTTGTGTGTCACGCCTATTAATCCTAGAATAGAAGAAGGAAGTGAGGACAAACCACTGTAAGAAGAGTTAGAACAAGAAAATCATAATAGGCGTGAACTACAAGTGTATAGCAGACGGCACAAGAATGCTTCAAGGAAAATTGTGCAGCCTACTATGCCCCAAGAAGAGGACCTCTCCTCCGATCCGTTGTTGCTTAACTCAAAAATCCATCACATTATCAGCTGAAAATAAATTGAATATTTCCATTGCTATGAGAAAAAGAAAGAGATCTTTTACCTATCCTATGTCCTAATACATCTCTTATCCTAATACTTCAAACAACTTTAAGATGTTTCCTCTTAATTATGATCTTATTCAAGTGCCAAATAACTATGAAGAGGCCAAGGACTCCAACTAGAAAGAAGCTATAGAGACTTAGATTCAAGCCTTAGAGAAGAACAACAAGAGATTGTGAAACTACCTCCTAGAAGAAAATAAATAAGCCGCAAATGGGTATACCCTATTAAATATGGAGTTGATAGTAGTATTAAGAGATAATAAAAATGGTTAGACTATACTGAGACTTTTGCATCGGTAGCAAAATTGGCTATTATCAGAGTCATTATTTTTAGAGTTGCTAAGGATGGAAACTTTGACAACTGGATGTTAAAAATGCATTTCTCCAAGGGTACCTGAATAAAAAAAATTTACATAGATTTATTACCTAGCTCTTGTTACAGATATATGGATGGAAGTGTATGCAAACTCAAGAAGGTTATATATGAACTTAAAAGATCACCTAGAGTGTAGTTTGAACGATGGAGTGATGGTGTTCACAGTCTTGGGTTTAGAAGTGTAAGTGATCATATTATGTTTGTCATAAAGGATAATAGTATTTGTGTCTTAATAGTTTATGTGGATGATATCATTATCGCATAAAGGATAATAGTATTTGTGTCTTAGTAGTTTATGTGGATGATATCATTATCGCTGGAGATAATGTTAATGAAACTAGGAAACTAAAAGGATCAACCGCTAAATTTATTTGATATGAAGGATCTTTGACCCCTTCTTTGTTTCTTGGTAATTGAAGCATTGAGGAACTCAAAGGGCATATTCCTAACTCAAAGGAAATGCCTTGTGAATCTACACAAAGATACTCACATGTTAGAGTGTAAGCGTGCAAATGTGTGCATGGATAGTAGATTAAATTAAGAATCAGTATCGATGAACAGTTGTGGGAGCCTGAAGAATATCAACGGTTAGTGGGATGACTAATATATTTGATGATTGCATGCCCAGATATTTCTATGTTGTAAGTATGGTAAGTCGGTTTATGTATTGCCCTACCATATCTCATATCCTACCATATCTCATATGAATACTAGGAGATAAATATCAAGATACTTGAAGCACTCACTTGAAGCACACTACAGGAAATGACCTATTGTATATAGCTCATGATCATCTCAATGTGGATGTATTTACAGATGCAAATTAAGCAGGCTTTGTTGACGATCGACCTCAAGGTATCTAACGATGGTGGGGGCAACATAATCTTTTAGAAAAGTAAAAAGCAAAATATAGTGACAAGGTCGTAACAGAAGCAAAGTATAAAGCAATAGTGCTTGGAGTCTATGAGGTACAACAATAACAACTAAGCCTTTTCCCATACTAGACTGGGTCGGCTACATGATTCTTTGTTTCCACAAAACCCTATCATGTGTCACGTCTGCAGTTAACTCATAATAAGCTAGATCATTCTTTATTGTTTCTTTCCAACACTTTTGTGGTCCTCCTCTACCTCTTTTAATACTTTTAAAATCTAGTTTTTCGTACCTTATTACATGTTCTTTTGATCTTCTTTCTATATGTCCAAACCACCTCAAATGATATTCTCTCATTTTATCCTTTATTGGTGTCACACATAATTTATTTCTAATAACCTCATTATGTATACGGTCTTTTCTTGCAAGACCACTCGTCCATCAACATCTTCATTTCTGTCACAAAGATCTTTTGTACATGTTGATGATTAACTGCCCAACACTCGGAACCATAAAACATGACAGGTCTAATTGTTGCTCTATAATATTTACCTTTTAGCAAAAATAGAGGATAAAATGAGAGAACATCGTTTAAGATGGTTTGGACATATAGAAAGAAGATCAAAAGAAGAACTTGTAAGAAGGTTAGAAAAACTAAATTTGGAAAGTATTAAAAGAGGTAGAGGACGACCACAAAAGTGTTGGAAAGAAACAATAAAGAATGATCTAGCTTATTGGGAGTTAACTGCTAACATGGCACACGATAGGGATCTGTGGAAACAAAGAATCCATGTAGCCGACCCCGTCTAGTATGGGAAAAGGCTTAGTTGTTGTTGTATAATATTTACCTTTTAACTTTAATGGTATCTTCTTATGACAAAGAATACTTATGCTCCTCTCCATTTTAACCAACCAGCATTAATTCTACGTGTAACATCTCCATCAATTCTTCCATCACTATGAAAAATTAACCCTAGGTATTTAAAACTTTCCTTTTGAGGGATGCAATGTATTCCAATTTTAATTTCTATGTCAAGTAACCAAATGATCAAACTTACATTCCATATATTTTGTCTTTGTTCTACCAAGTCTGTGACGTAATCTAGTTAAAATCCTTACTACAAGAACTTGGTACCCACACTAAAGGGTTGATCTTATTATAGTGTGACAATCTTACTGCAATTCAAATAGCTACAAATCTAGTATATCATGAGATGAGAGAACGAAACATATTGAAATAGATTGTCACTTCATAAAAGATAAAGTAAAATCTTCAATCATTCATATGACATATGTTCAATGTATTGAGTTAGCCTTGCCTTCTTTGAATTTGTTTTTAAATGTACTTTAAATTAGGGACCACTTATTACGGCAATTTTGTCTTTTTCCTTTATATCATGTATTATAAAACCTAGTGGTCAATCGACCACAAGAATAAGAAAGAAACAAGGGAGAGAGGAGTTGTTGGCTACCAAAGGGAGGCTGAAACCCTAATTCTCAATTCTTCGTCGGCATGATTAGCATCTATTCTCTTGTGAATGCTTATTATTCTACGTTATGCTGCAACCTGGTTATAGACATAAGCTTCAACTTTACCCTAGACAAACATAAAAAGAATAAAGCGATAAGAATCACCTTTTCTATTGCGTTAAAGAAACTTCATCGAAAATGAATCCCTCTAGATGTTTGATGTTTAGCAAGCTCATTCTTCAGAGATGTTCTTTCTAAACAACACAAAGAAGAATCTTGAACCTAAAGTTAGATTAGTAAAATTGTAGAACTTATTTTCTCTTTTGTTTGGCTTAATTTCATTAAATTCTCAAACTGACTCATTTATTGTGATTTTCCTGAGAAATTTGCTTTTGCGAAAATATCCCCACAACTTTCTTTGTTGAGAAATGCCCAAGAATGATATTTGTGAGCTATGATTTTAAACACCTATCTAGTGAGGGAGTTCTTGACAGTTTTATGTTCCGTCATTGCTATTTCATTTACTAAAATAGCTACCATTTTCATATCTAAATATCCTCTGTCATGTTCAGGTATAGAATTTGATTTACAAACCCTCAAGTGAACATATAAATATCATAGCTCATGGTCTTTCCCTTTGCTTTTGATTGTCTGATTTTCATATCTTTTATTGATGTTTTTCTTCAGCAGTTCAACAAAATCATGAATTACAGCATGTATATGTTTGTAATAAACAGCAGCAACACCATCATAGCGCACATGATTCCTCACCTCCCGAAACAGAAAGAAATAAACCCCGTATGCAGAGATAACCCTAGAAAACAAGGATCAGCACAAGATGAATTTTGTTTCCCATGGATTTATACCATTCTAATTATTCGCTTGCAATTTTCTACGTATATGGCAAAGTAAATTTTTGTTGACACATTAATTCCAAAGCTTAGGCTTTAAGATTCAAAACTTATTCCTCACAGGTAACTCCTTGTAACACCTCAACAGATTTTAACAAACTTTTTAGCACCTATGGCATCACAATCACTATCACGTTCAACAGTAGTTATGATAAGTTGCATTTATGTTCATGTGGGTGCAGGCCTACCAAAGCATAGCAACGCAGGAAACTGTAGATGGAACAAGTTCATACTTAAAAATCAGTGATACCATGGGCCTCATAGTTCGCAATGTCTATCAGCAGAGAACTGTTAACCTAACTGATAACTTCCTCAGTTCAAACCTTATTCCTTACCCTCCACACGATGGTCCCAGTTGAATCCAGGGCAATAACATTTCCATCCACCAGGCAGAAAATAACTGCATAAAACATGACAGACCAGCATGTTTAAGTCAAGCTCAAAATGAGAATCAAAGGTCAATAAAGACATTAAAAAAAACTCCAACTCTTAACACTCTGCGGCATGCATTCTTTTGGTATGGACCATGCCCTAGCCACTAACCAACGTATCTTTGCTAAAGTTAATTGTTTCAATACCATTCCCGTTGACAGAGTTGATGGAAGCAGATCCAAAAACAGGGGCTCCTGATTCGTACTCCCACTTGATAGGGAATGGATCCTGCATCAGGTTCATGCATCAAAAAGCTAGATAGAGGACTAACTAGACCCATCAGTATGTAGACAATTAAGACAACATGATTAGATATACTTGAATTCTATGTATTAATAAAGTATGGCGTACCAAACCAACCACGACCTATGTCGATATTCACTCATGATTACTTTCTTCCACGAGTTACATTATAGGTATCACCTTGGACTTGTAAATAATATAAGCTTGAATGAGACAGTAAACAAAGAGCAGTCACACTCAATCCACCTAATCAAATCTACAATGAACCTATTTCAAATAGCAGAAGATCCTCAGGCTTGGATCTGAACTGAAGGGACTGCAGACCTGACAAGTGGATTCAATGGTTACACCAAGCAAGCTTAGCTCACAATGGTATTTCAGAGGCTACATTTGGATGAAGTATAAGCTATACCTGTAAGGAGACGGCCATTATTCGTCCACTGGTTGATCCGACATAAAGTAAACTATGCACCTGAGGAAACACCAAAAATAACAAATCAGTTCCTATGACCAAATTGACAGTGGTATAGAAAATCTAGACAATATGCCGGTCAATGATAAAACAATCTGTTGACTACTAGGTTGACCCAGCACATCTGGCTGGAGCACATGACTTTGAAGATTAAAGAAAAGAATGCAGCAACTTTCTGAAAGCAGAAAACTTCATCTCACTCCATACTCAAAATAAAATTACCAAAAGAAAAAAAAAAGTTTTGTGTGATTACCAGGAAAGTTAACAATTTTGTATCCAATCTGAACCCTCAAAAATCAGAAATACGTTCCAAGTTATGCACTTTATAAGAGGACTATAATTGAAGGTGTTAGATATCAACAACACAAAAATCACCCAGATTTTGTTTACCAAAAGTACGTACAACTCCCATAAGCTCTCCCTGCCTCAGAGGATCTTTACTTGTGTGACAAAATCGTGCCAAACAACCAAACTGGACCTAACTCAAATCTACTTGTTCTCAACCAACAAATTCCAAGAGAATTCAAGGCGAGGACTTCCAGAAGCTACTAATTGTGACTAAAGAAGGGAAAAACTTCAACTCATACAAGCAAGATATAGGGATTGGACAAAGATTTCAATGAAATCCCCTTCAGAGCAGCTGGTAGCAGACAAGGCAGTGGAACAATTGCATCGCACACATAATAATAGATGCTCGGGACTTTTCCCATTTTGGAGTACTTCCTGCCCCATCCAAATTTCCTTTTGAAATGTGTCCAAGTGCAACATCAATCACATAATAATTCCTATCATGAAGATACCCAGCTTTCATGAAATATATGGACTGGAAATTAGAAAGCATATAATATAAGTAGGCAGAGGACCGAGTCAATTCGGTTAAAGATCGAACCCAGCTCATTTTGGTTCCAACGTGCCAATCTTCTCTCGATTTTAATCAAGTTATGAATGTGCTTCGATATGAAAGCTACCAAACCTTCTAAAAACGTGAAATCTAGATATCTATACACATACCATATCAACAGATGGTGATCCATAAATACTTCCACCACAGAAGATCTTTGAGATACAGCATTGATTCTTGTAGTCTAGTGCATACAAATTATGATCATATGATCCACACCTGTGTTTAGCAAAGAAAATAGCAACAATAATCATGTCAACAAATAAATTTCATCCTTTATCTGCTTCCATACAATCAAATGCAAGAAGCATTATATGCAACCTGAGAATAGACCCAGAAGTGTTTCTCCTGGAATTCATAGAACCAGTCTCTCTAATTGAGAGAGAGAGAGAGAGTGTGTCTAATCAAGGCTTTAAATTTCATAGTCATGGAATTATAGAAAGGTCCACTGATACTTTGACAAGCAACATGACAAGAAAGTTCAACAAGTTGGTCAACATTCGTCTGATAAATTGGTGCCTCGATAAATGTTGTAATAGGTTTCAGTACCCTTTTGTCCATTTATTGGTGTATAACATGCAGTACCGTAAAATGTTATACAGTATCATCATAGCATATAATAACAGATATTTGCTTTTATAATCTTTTGGTTTATTAATGTATAAAGGGTATTGTGCCATATTGTATTACATGATACAATATATGTACATTGGTACCATGTGATACGGGTCCAATATGATTTTTGAAACATTGTGCCACATGGTACAATATACAATACATTGGTACCATGTGATAAGGGTCCAATATGGTATCTACAATATCAGTTTGTCTTGTGACATTCAGTTACTCCATCCCAAAGAAATTTGCTGGAGTCCTTGACAATAAAAGCCAACTTCGCTCAAGGTATGCCAAGCCAGCAAGTATATGCATATTCCAGATGAGGCATGAGTAGTTTCAATTGTGTATAATCTGAGATAGAACTCAGCATGTCAAAAACATTGTCATTGTATTTAATGCAAACATTAGGTGTCACAACCCCAGCGTAAGCCCTATGTGAGGGTCCTTTTCTCTTAGGGGTTGGATTCCGCAAGTTGCAAATGATAAGTAAGAGGTGTCCACCAAAAAGGGTAAAAAAAAATTCAAGGGCAAGAGGAATATAATAGTTTTTCATGCTGAGAATATCGGACATGGAACCCTTGAACAGAAACAGAAATATTGTTGAAATATTCTTTTGCAACAAACCAGGGCTGAAATTGGGAAATAGAATATACAGCATGATTAATAGGTAAGGGCGAAGGCATAATTATCCAAAGCAATGGTATGGACAAACTAAAAGTTGTTGATAATCACTCCTTATGGGGCTAAAAATCAAATGAACTTCTCATGTACAAAGGCCAAGAGCTCTAGAAACTTACCATACTATATGTCTTGATTTATCCACAACCGGCTGTGATTTAACCTTCAATTATAGAAGGACAAGTTAGCTAAAGGCGTAAAGCATAAAACTAGGCAGGCTTAACACTTATTGCTCAGCGCTCACACACAATCAAAAGAAACAGACATTTTGCTAATAAGGTCTTCACATATTTCATCAACAAAGCACTAGAAAAATCAACTTTGAAAATCAAGAAGTCCAATGACATTTACGTTTATCAAGTAACTATGTGCGTTTTGTCACCTTGTTCCCATTGTTCTTGAAATCTGTTGTTGAAATGTGCCGCGCATGCATTTTATTAGAATCATGGGTCAGCAGTTCGAAGGTATTTCTTCTAAACATGACCTAGAATGTCCTTATCTGCCTCATAGCTACTCATCAAGCAGAAACAACTTATTTTGGAAAGCCTCCTTTTCATTAAATCATGTTTCCATATGATCAATCACATTTTTAAATGAAGGTATTTCTCGCTGTTAACCTTTGAAGAGCTTTGTTCAGGAACTGGAGCCCTTTCATCTGGAATGAAATTTTACTAATCCAGAAGCTTGCATTAACAAACTTCTTGTTGACATGCTTTGGACCAGGAGAAGCTCCTTGCAGTAAAGTTTCTGAGACTCTTGCTGTCGTGGTCATGAATCAATAAAACAACATGATACCATAGCACATTGTAGATCACCAAATTTGACTGTTGAATTACGTTAAACTTATTCAAATTAAATAAACTAACATCTTGTATCCAGAGGTAGTCTTTCGGTTATGTTCTTCAGACTATAATATGTGTGTCAAAGCACAAACTATATGTGGTAGCACGTCATAAATTGATGACCGGCGACTGAGACCACCAGTAGATTAATCAAATCAAGTAACTGGTATTTTATATCTAATGATCAAAGAACAAAATATATGTGAAGAAACAAGAAAGTGGGGATGAAAATAGAAGCAAAGCTAGAAGTTAGTATAACAATCAGAATGTGGAACGCGAGCTATGTGAAAAAGCCCATGAAAGTTGTCTGATATTGAACTTTCATAATCTTTGATCATTATGAGGAAAACGGTGATTTGTACCATATGATAGTGTCCTATTTGCACTAAGATAGGGCAGCATGATGTACTTTACTTAACTGTAATTACAGCTAAACTGCCTAGATTTGTTGATACATTTCAAATAGCAGCCAGAAGTATGAGATGCATTCCTATGTTTTCGTAAAAAAGGTAGCTGCACGTGTAATAAGTCTTCTGCAAGAGAAAATAGCAGTGATTGCATTCACATTCTCTTGTTAATTAAACAAAGGGAAAATAAACCATGTGATGGTGTGAAAATAACTCAAGAAAGCAGATGGGAGAATGTATCGTTTAAAATGTCTCAAAATTCCTCCCATGTAACTCCATTAGATTCCTCAATTTAGACAAACAATTTTTATTAAATAAAGAAATGCTGACTCTTCACATTGCATTGCACAAGAAGAAAGTGCTACACAAAAACGTAAACATACAGAAAGAACCAAAAGAATAATCATCAAACCCATACCTCACCTCCTGTCTGGAAAACCCAAGCAACATTTCCCGTCATGAAATCAAGAAAATACACCCTTCCTCTATAACACCCAACAATCACCTGAGTGGGACAACCAAAGTTCCAATTCAACCAGAACCTTCACCATTCAAAACAGTCAAAGCAAGCATAACAGAAGATAGTTAAACACAAAAAAAAATGATGCGTGTGCCAACTCTCAGCCAAAACAAACCTGACAAAAATCGTCAGTGGTTGCAGCAGAACATTCTATTCTTCCCTCCAAATTGACATTCCATAAAACCTGACCACTAAAAACAGTTTAACAACTATCTGTTAATATCTTACAAACAAAGCAAAAAGGAAGTTATTAACAATAGTGTTGAAGTCTGACTTCAAACTTTTAAACTTATTGATGTGGATTGTGAAAAATATGTTATCTTGTGCCTCAAATGCACAAATGGCATGCCCATGCACGAACATAGACACACACGTTTTTGGGCAGACAATGAATCATATCGGCACATGCTTCTGGCACTTATAAAAATCAAGACTATATAATGAATAAACTTTAAGAGAACATTTTCAGACAACCAACATAAACCTCCTCCAGCATTCTCTCAATAACGAAATGTAAGCCAAGAAGCACTAGAGTCCAGAGAAGCAAACAAGCATCCAAGAATTATAGAATAGATATGATAAAACTTAAGACCGAAAATGCATCCATAATGGGGACCCTGCAAATGGTAAAACTATATCATGCAACAATGCACGAATGTTATTGGAACCAACAGCTCAAAACAAAAATATCACTACCCCAGCTGTCCTGGAATGGTAAAACATTTGCAGAATACTTTTGGGTAAAATGTTTGCATGTATAATGCAGGAAAATATTTGAATAACAAGAAATGGTCAGGCAAGTTTTCGATTATGACATCATCTCAACCCTTGGATGTTTTAGAAATAGCCAGTTTTAATTACTCAACTAGTAAATCAAGAATTTTTCAATCATCAAAATAAACGGATGTTTTCAGGATATCAGGATTCCGAATTGTAACTCAGAATTAATCCAGAACTTCTTGAATTTGCATTCTAGCATCGTGAAGTGATATAACCAAACACGAAGATGCCAAGCTTTCTGAACAACTTAGACAAGAACCTTATCCCAGAAATGGTTGGACCAGACTAACTTGGATATGAATCAACTTAGAAGCCTCAATTACGTGACAATAAGACCTGGTTTCATTATTAACAAAGAAAAAGGTTCTTCAAAGCATAATTTATTGTAAAAGATAAGAAATTGCTTGATACCTCGAAGACTCAATGCACATGAAGATATGAGAATGGGCACCAACAAATAGATAAACCTTCCCTTGCAATGAGACAACCAGTGGTGACGCATCCACACATGATTTAAGATTAACTTTCCATAGGCTTTGTAGCTTCCCTCCATCATCCCCATGAATTTCAACTGGTAAGGATGTTTCACGAATAGGCCTCATTTCAGGGTCTCCAGAAAATGTACACTTGTTACAACGGCTGAATGTAACTGCTGTAGGCAAATGAAATTTGGAAAGCCAAGAACTATCTTCAGTTAAAGGTTTTCCTTCCACCATTTTCTCTGAGATAAAGCTTACCTCTAAAGAATTACAATCAGCCAGTCCGACACTTCTCTCTATGCCAACCAATTCAAGTTTACCTGTATCATTTTTTAACTCTAAATAGTGCATCTCCTTCCCATAAACGGTATGGTTTGACTCTGGAAGAACTAGCTGATTGAGAGGAGCAGAAAGCTTTGTATTGCTGGGATATACCAGATCTTCTGATGGAATTTTAAATTTGGAAGAATCTTTTGGAAGTATGTTTCTGTCAAGCATAACTTGAGAAATTTTGAATGGGCTTGGAAACAAGTATATTAGTCTCATATCAATGTCTAAAATATTCGCAAGATATGCAGCAGACATTGAATTCCCACCCAACGAGAAAAAATCATCATGATCCTCAACTTCTTCAACCATCAAAGCTTTGCAAAAAGCCTATAATTAAAAAAAAAATCAATTTCTCCTGCATAAGTATTAAAAAAGAAACGTAAAACACAGTAATGGAGAAAAGTTTCAATGCAACAAGTAGGAACATATCTAACAAAAGTTATTGTTTGATACTGTGTCGATCAACTAAATGCCAGAAGCAACATCATCTTCATTTACATGTTACTTTCCAAATGCACACTCAGCCAGTTCACAATAATCTTCCGCTATATGTTCTTTCACAGAATTATTTTATTTAAGTTTCATTTGTCATGAGAAACCAATAAAGATAAAGCTCTACATGGTATAACATGTGGTTGTAAGAACCAAAACCACAATGGCGAACCATCCCCTGGCAGGTTTTAACCTGAAATGCAGCCAAAGTATGATGTCTAGAATCTCAAAACATCCTATATTCACATTAGTCAACTAGGAAACACTAATGGTCATATTACAGGGGCATCGTTGAGCATAAGTCCTTGCTGTATGTAATAATTTGTTAAGAATCAATCACGATTCTTATTTTCAAACTCATCCCTTGGTTGCGTCAATAGACTGCCATTCAGTCCCACTGAAATCACAAGCAACAAAATATATGTTTTTAGCATTGTTCTTTTATAGCATATTGGAAGCATCAACCAGAGTAATTGATATTTGTCATCCACTTTGTAACACGAGCATGTTTAATGGCTTCTCTATGACGTGTCTAAATGAATAAATGCCCCAAACAAATACCCCAATTTGTGAAAGACAAAAAGAGATGAGGAAACCGCAAAGCTCCTCTTACCTATCTATGTATCTATCTATCGAGGTTGTTGCATATGTGCAGTGTGAAATCATGTGCAAGGGCATACAAGAGTTGACTGCAATAAATGCAACAGTGTCCACCCACCTGTGCCTTGTGTGCATAATGTGCTTTGAGCAGGTCCTCTCTCTCTCTCTCTCTCTCTCTCTCTCTCTCTCTCTCTCTCTCTCTCTCTCTCTCTCTCTCTCTCTATATATATATATATATATATATATATATATATATATATATATATATATATATATATATATATATATGTGTGTGTGTGTGTGTGTGTGTGTGTGTGATTGAGGGAGTTCAAATAGATGCTAATGCTAGCCCAAAAACACTTCCTCCAGCATGCACACACAAACATACAAATATATAATTATGTGTGTGTGTGTATATATATATATGTCTTATTGGACACTCCTAGCGTATTTACATGTTCATCTCTCCACTGGTTTCCATGCTTAAAAGCATATCATACTACCGTCTGCTAATGAACCTCACAGTGTATTATCATTAAGAAATTTGCTAGATGGAACATGAGTAAAAGCATCATAAGATACAACAAGGAAAAATTGGAAGCAAGCACCTCTTAAATAAATATACAGAAAACCAAACCATAAAACACCTACCTATGAAGGCAGCATCAATAACAATTCAGAGTTCCCAAGATGCAAAGAGTTGAAACCTTAAAACAGCATAACTAGCAAAGACAAAGACAAACCTCTCTAACATTCTGTAGCCATTCGCTATGACCGTAATATCCAAGGTCAGTTCTCCGTCTTTTCTTGCCTAGGGTTGATTCTAGCAAGAGACTATAGTCTATCTTCCCAGAAGAAGTTAATGGAAACGTCTCAAGAAACAGAAACTGCGATGGGATCATTCCTGATGGCAATCTTTCAGCCAGCCAACTTTTGAAAGACAGGGCCAATCCTCTGCAACTGTCATGCATAGGATCATCAAACTGCTGAGATACTTCTGATTTAAACTGATCTTTTTCTTTCAATATGATGTGGGCTGCAAGGTGTGACTGTTCTTTATCTCTTGAATTGAAAGTAATAGCCGCTCCAGAGACACTAGGGTGACCTCTCAAATAATCTTCCACCTCATCTAAGGAAATCCGCTGCCCATGGATTTTCACCACACGATCTTTTCTTCCAACAAAAACGTAATCACCATTCTCAAGTTGTTTAGCAAAGTCACCGGTTCTGAAATAAACCTCTTCCAGATTACTCTCACCATGAATACCATGATAAATTTCATTTACAGATCCTAACTTCACAAAATCCAAGGCTGTATTGGAAGGATCAAACAAGTATCCAGTTGAAATGCATGCCCCACCAACACAAATTTCACCTTCATTAGGTCCAATTGGTTCTCCAGTTAGCAATACCTTACACCCAGGAATTGGCGAGCCAATGGGAACACTACAGAGCTTTTCTGTCTCCAAAATCTTAGGCAACTTTTTGCAGTCAAAAAATGCACAGTCACCAGATACCTGAATTCAAGCATAAAAAATGAGAGGTAGATGATAATAGCAGAGAAGTACAATGTCATACAGGTTGACCAAAAGACACCTAAAGTAGATACCAAACCAATCATAGCTGTATGGTTAGAATAATGTGCGTGAATGGCTCAAGGAATATAGGTCAAACATTTTGATCGGAAATAGATATAAGAAGCAGAAAGCTGATATTTGGCAGATAAAAGGATTAATATACATATATCAAGCCAAAACTACCCAAAAATGGAACAGGCATTGCAGAGAAGTGCTTTCTAGAAACTACAATGAATGAGGTTGTGTCTGGGAGGAAATGGGAGTGGACAAAGAGATCCTTAAAGGCAGGCAAGTAGGCAACTGCAACGCATGTGCCAACTTCATTCAAACAGCAAGAATATGGAGATTGTGCTGGTTAGCCACTATATGAATTACTAAAACAGATAAGATTTCTTTTTTTGCAGATAGTGTCATGAAAATTAAAACAAATTCACATGGACATCCTAAAAAGGGATCAACAGATTGTTTAAAACCAAGTCTATCCCCAGTGCAGATTGTGCAGCTTCATATGATGGAAAACGTCATGAACATAGACAAATTCACATGGGCATACAAAATGGATCAACAGATTGTAGTAAAACCAAGAGTATCACCAATGCAGACTTTGCAGCTTATAAGGTGCAAATGCATGCTCAAATATGACAAAAGGCAACTCTGAGTAAGGGAAGCTCACCTCAGTACTTCCATACAGGTTTAAAATTGCAGTACTTGGCAGCAGATCCTTGAGAATATACCACAAAGACAAAGGAAACACTTCTCCACTAAGGATCAAAATGTGTAAGCACCTCTTCAGCAGCGTACAGTGTGGTTTGCTCAACCAAGGAAGGATTGCTCTAATTAGTGAAGGTACAGCAGTAAGCCTTGTAACAGAATACGCCTGTAAAAGCCCAAAAGGTGATGTTGGAAGAATATGACAATAGGATATCGACTAAGGTTAGTCAACATTGCCAAGACAAAAAACAGAAGCAGGATTGCTTCTTGATCATCTAATTATGACCAATAAGAAACCCATCTTAAGCCCAAGGGTAAAATTAAGACCTTAAACTCATGCACTTTTTTGTTGCATGCCCAAATGTCTGGAAACAGCCACATTCTTGTGAAAACTTATAAGGGTATGTTCAGTAACGTGAAACCAATCCGAGATCTTAGATGGCTCAACAAGAATGTCTGCAGAAGAGATTACCAAGGACCACCTCTTTGACATTATAGTTAATTTGCATTATCTGATCATATGGGTTTCAAAAGTAATAAAAGCATTTGTATCTTTTTCTAATTCTACCTTCCGGCTTTAGATAAACTCAACCAATACCCGTAAGGATCTTAGCTCAGAGTTGATGTCACCAGGGGTGTAACCAAGTCTCACCATCCTGGTACGGATTTCCCAAGTTACAAGTGAAAATGAGAATGCGTCCCCACTACCACTACCGCCCCGTGACAAAACGAAACATTTTCTCCTATTGTGTGTGTATAGAGAGAGAGAAATTGATGGTGGAGGCACTAACCATATAACCAGAAAAGGTACTTGATAATAACATCCTTGAAGTGTCTGGGCTGCTAATATCTTATGACACCCCTAAACATTATAGTTGGGTTGTTTTATCTAATCGTAACAGATCTGAGAGGTTGCAGAAGGATCTCTATTCCAACCATGTCGCAAGAACATTAAAATCAGTGGTCTGATCCTTACACATGCCTGCCCTGCTACGTCTATCATGAGTTGCTAACAAAAGCTCCGTTTTGAGAATGTTAACCAGCAGCTGTTTCAATAATTTGACCTAATACAGTCTAAGGTTGCTGTAACATATCATTGGATGATGTCAAGCCCCAAAAGACGTACAAATTGAATATAACCTGACAACCTTGGCATATTGCCAAGAAGCATATTTAGAACTTTTCAGCAGGCTAAGCATGACATATCCAAAACCAAAATCAATACAGCAAATAAGATAAGAAAAAGGATACAGTTACCTCCATGGTATCGAGTACATGCAAAGGATCTGAATTTGGCATCTTTGAAGTTGGTATTACCAATGACGAAGAAGACAGAATGGCACCCAGAAACTCTTGTAAATGGTCAATAAAACTGATAGAAGTCTTGAACAGAAAGACATCATTCAAGTGTACAGGAAATAATGTGTGCATCCACAAGAAGCGATTGAGAAGACCTAAAATACATAAATAATAGCAAAATTTAAACAAGATCATCAAAGAGCAGCATGCATCTTCGAGTAATACACTTAAAATGAAATGCATATTGATATAACTCGGTATAATGGCCCAGACCAATATCCACCCACTGCACTCAAACTTGCCCCGCAAACTATCAGACATCATCATTCTAATCTTAAATCTAGTATTGGTGAAATATAGAAAAAAAAATTAAACAACTGAAATGAACTAATGCTTCATGAAAGGAAAATACAGATACTATTTTTTGTTGCATAATATAATTGCAAAGTCAAGATACAGATGCCTGAAAGCATAAAGCAGTACAAGATATCATAGAAAACAGAGGAATTTCTCGCTATGCATTGTATTAATGATTCAACAACAAAAATGAAAATAAAATTAGTATGAAACATATCAATGAAGAAGGAAGAGAACAGAGTTTGTTGATTACGTGGCATTGCTCAATTACCAAACCTCCAGCACAACATATATGTGTATATACACGCTGACACGCATGTGCATGTTGCAGTTTGTTTAGCATGTGTGAGCATTTATGTCTACGTGTTAAACATGCACGGTAAACTTAAGATTAGTGCAGAATATGTTCATACATGTGTGTGTTAGTTGCTTACCTTTCTCGGTACCACAAACACCCTTGGGTTTCCCGGTTGATCCAGATGTAAACATCACATAAGAAAATAAACTGCCATTTTCTCTTTGACATGGCCATGAAACATCAGATCTGCAAAGATTATCCACTCGCCCTTTAATGTGCATATCTGACAGAAACAAAACAGAGCAGTTGCTTCCATCTACTAACCATTCTAGCCTTGCATTTTCTCCATTGACTGAGTTCAGAGAAGGCGGGTAGTTGATGACAAGAGCAGGCTTTGAAAATGAAACTATTGACAATATTCTTTTCTTTGGCCATGAAGGATCTATAGGCAAGAAGGCCTCCCCGATTCTTAACGTTGCAAGAACAGCCACGATGTAATATACACACGGACTAATATATAGGCCAACCAGACGTGGGGAATCATTTGAAGCGTGGGGCCTGCTACACCCTGGCCCCTCACTTCTCGATGTAGCACATGCACCTGAATACCGTCAAGTAGTCAAACATCTTGCTATATATATAAACCCGATAAATAACAAACAAATGCAGGATAATATTTTACTTGAGCGATATGCAATCGTGCTCCATAATGTTTTTCTATGCGATCTCTCGAAACTATTTGAATTGCCTAGAGCGTCCAAAACCATGGAATATCAACTACTTAGACTTTCTAGGTCGAGAGATGATAAAACCTTTATGTTCCAAACGTTATAGAGTCCTTCCTAAATAGACAAAGTCAAAGTTTTTGAGCATTGAGATCACGACCATATGGTTATTTTTTGTATAAACACATTATGATGCGATATCATATAATCCATTGCATCCGGTTGCATGGAATTGCTCCTCAACGAATATCTTGGATGACCCTCATCAAACGTACAAAGTTAACTTCACAAATGGCGGCAGCATCCCAAATGGTAACTAACTTAGCAATTAAGGGATCGGTTGCTTGCATTTCTCTGAACACACGACTAAATCTACAACGTAACTACCAGGAAGAACAAACTGTTGGGGCATCTGGAGCCAACATGCAGTGACTGAGGGCATCTACCCGACAAAGGTGTCTAAATGATGAAAGTAACTAGAAATGGAAAACAAAACAAATGATTGCCCGGCTTCTCTCCTGTGCTTAACAATCAAAAAATGCAGTATAACGACTTACTTCGTGTCTCCCAATGAACGGGCATACGAAACATATCATAAACACTTTTCTCGACATTAAGTCGGAAAATCCTATGAAAAGGAGAAATGATGAGGAGGAGACCGTAGCTAAAGAAACCTTTGAAAATTAACCCTTCGCCTGAGATTCAGCGCCAGAAACAGCCCTGAGTCGGACATCAAGTTCTTCAAACCGATGTTCAGAATTCGTTCCAAACGATCAAATGATCAACACCGATCAATTGTAGATTCGCATAGTAAACCCTTACCGCTCGATCTGATCAACGCTGGATCATCGCCGCCGTCAAGAATGACCCGGAGACGGCTACTTAACTCCTCGACTGCAGCAAGTATCTCCCTGTAGGTGAACGATTCGTCGCCGGGGTAGACCGGGGGCGATTGAGCGATCCGATGGGTAGAGAGGAAGGTCTCCTCGTCAAAACTGGCATCATCGGGCGGGCTCTCTCTGAGGGAGCGGACGACGGGAGCTCCTCCAACGGCGTGCACGACGGCTATCTTGCTAGGGTAACTCGAAGCTGTAGCGTGGAACAAGTGGGAGATGCAGCAACTTCTCCCTCCCGCCGGATCATCCACCGCCATTCGAGAATCGGGACCGCGGGGTTTTGGCGGGATGGTTCGAGCGACAGAGACGATCGGGTGGGTCTAAGACGCCTATGTCCTCAGGTTCCTCGGAGCAGCTTGCCCCATCTATACACGGAGGGCGCAAGAGAGGGAGTTTTTCTCTTAAGCTATCTAAGCCGTCCATTTTTAAGCTCATCCATGCCGATCGCGTGATGAACGGATCAGGAATGGAAATTTTGGCCCGACCCATGGGGAGTCGACCCTTCTACAACGGAGAGGAGATAACATGGTTTCTGGGTTCGGGTTGGAGAAAGGAAATTCTGTCGTGAAGTGCCAAGAGGGTGTTTGATTGATATGTAGGGATCCAGCGGCCTGCCACTTGCCACGTAATCAGGTACGACTCTGCTTCTTTTTTACGAGAGGAGACCGAAGCTTAACCAACACCCAAACATGCACCCTCTGGGGGTCGAACTCCCCACCAGCAGTGATGGTGCTAGAGCACCCTGCTGTTGAGTTCAACTCTCTCAGTGCAATGGCTCTGCTTTTTACACATGCTGATGCATGTGTTTGATTACAACAATAATTTCGTAATTTTATTCCTCGTAATCAAACACTCTCCAATGTGGTGTATGAATGGCAAGAGATTGAATTTTTAACTTTTAAAATTTCAATTGTACGTCTATAATAAATTAAATTTGAATAAAACCCCTTTTAAATTGAGGTTCGGAGCACGCGGATGTGTGATATCACGAATCCAACACATTCCCCTCACTAAGCCAGGTCGACTAGGGGGATTCATCCATCTTTTGCCAGGAACAATGCTATCAAATTTTCAGGTGTTAGGGATTGGGTGGTGAGGCCGTCTATACAATTTTTTAATAACTCGAATTACTTATATTGATTTTATAGCTTTTTTTATCAATTGTGTGGATTTGGTCGGTTGCTCCATCTTTTCCTTGTTGAGATTCATTGACATTTTTTATTTCTTGTTTTTTATTTTTAATTATTGAGGATTGTTGGCTTTTTTAAAGTTACTTGTAATATGTCACGATTTCAATCACAATGGAGATCGAGAATTCATTTAACATAGTACACTTAGTGTGCAGATATGATTTTTTATTTGGTGTTTACATCAACCATGCTCCCAAGGGAATTGTGTATATTAATGTATCTATTGTAAACCAAGGCTATTTTTGTTTATCACTAACAAATGTTAAGTTCAACTCCGCTTATGTAAGGAATCACCTTTGCATGGTTGGTCTCAAGTCTGAATAAAGGAGGAGGGTTGCGTTAGCTTTCGATAGGTATCGTAAAACTTTGTCAGTTTTTTATACTATGGATTATACTAACAAGAGTTAAGTTTGCCAGAAGCCGGCCATTTTGTTTATGGTGTTTAAAGAAGTCTCTTGGTTCACTTCAGCCTCTACGTCGACGAACATTTTCGAACAGGGGCCATTCAACTAGTGGTTAGCCTGTCTATGACCACCAGTCTCTTTCTAATCGAACAGGGACCAAAGGTGGGAACTCCTCTCAAAAGGATGGAATTATGGAATCCGTTGTTGGTTTGGAATTGTGGTTCTATAAGCTCCATTTGAGTTAAAAAATTCTAATGCAATACAAATTGGATTTAGGGTTTCTCATGAAATCACAAGCACCTCTTTCTTTTTGATGATATTATTTTACTCCACACGAAAAAACTAAAAGTATCATTCATAAATCAAGCATAAGATCATGGTCGGCTTAGAGTTCTAGTATCATTGGTCTAAAATCATGAATCAAACAACCGTGCATTTTCACTCGACCAAATGCTTGGTTGGTAGACTCTTTTAAGTCTAGAAGAAGCAACGTCATATATATAAACATCATCTCACGCATATATATATATAGTTACAAGAGCTTAACACATACCCACTCATTCACTCTCTCACTAACGGTGCTAGAGCGTCTTGCCGTTGAGCTAATGCCCTTGGTACAAGACACATTATTTAAGTGGCACAGTTTTATACAGTCTTGAAAATCCCGGAGCTTCGAACTACTGACATTCGATTTGGAAGTTCTTTTGAGTGGTCTCATAGCCATGAGAGCCTCCTTTTGCAATTTCAGCAACGTCATGTATATAAACATCATCTCACGCATATATATATATATATATATATATATATATATATATATATATATATATATATATATATATATGTATGTATGTATATATATGTATAACTCCGCCCATGTAAGGGATCACCCTTGCATTGCCGGTCCCAAGCCCGGATAAAGGAGGAGGGTTGTGTTAGGCTTCCGACAGCCAGCGTAAAACTTCGTCGGATTTCTACAACATGGATTACAAAAATTATGAGCATTGCTTTGGGGCGTTCCCGCCTAGCGACGTGCTGCAGAGCCCGAATGCAGTAAGAAGTAAGCAAGGGCCACTACATTTTCGCCCGAATGTAGTGAATCAATTGCAGAGAGGGTTCCCACATCATGGACGGGTGTGGGTAAAGAAGTTAGTCCCGCTATATTGCCGCCCGAATGTAGTGAAAATTTTTCAGAGAGGGTCTCCGCATTTTGATTATGGACGGATGCGGGGGGTAAGGAAGCTAGTCCTAGATAATAAGATTCGTATTGGTTCTTGGAATATCGGAACATTATCGGGTAAGCTAATGGAGGTGGTAGATACTATGATTCGGAGAAAGATTCATATTCTATGTTTACAAGAGACAAAATGGGTTGGAGAAAAAGCAAAGGAGATAGAGGATACAGGTTTTAAATTATGGTACTCAGGTAAAGAAAAGGCCCGAAACGGAGTTGGTATTATCATAAATAAAGATTTAAAGGAGAGTGTAGTAGACATACAACGATATGGTGACCGAATCATGACATTGAAATTAGTGTTAGGAGTAGAGGTTTTGAATATAGTTTGTGCTTACGCACCCCAAGTAGGACTAGAAGATAGTATAAAGACAGTTTTTTGGGAAGAGTTAGATAAGGTGTTTCAAAAGATTCCACAAAGAGAGATGATTTGTTTAGGAGGAGATTTAAATGGACATGTCGGTAAAGAGGCATTAGGATATCAAGGGATTCATGGAAACTTTGGTTATGGGGATATAAACGAGGAAGGTAGGGAGATTTTAAATTTTGCTATGTCATTTGATCTCTTTATAGTCAATACAATCTTCAAAAAACGAGATGAACATTTAATTACTTATAAGAGTGGCTTATCACAAACACAAATTGATTACTTTATTTGTAGAAAAAAAGATAGAGCGTGTTGTAAAGATTGTAAGGTAATTCCAGGAGAAAGCTTAACCACCCAACATCGACTTTTAGTTATGGATTTACAAATAAAAAAATGGACAAAGAAGAAAAGAGTGCATCGAGCTATTCGGACTAAATGGTGGAACCTCAAAAGCGAGAAAAAAGATATATTTAAACAAAAAGTCCTTCAAGGAGATGTTTGGAATTATGTTGGCACACCCTCTGATATGTGGAACAATATGGCTATACATATTAGGAAAGTGGCGAAAGATGTGTTAGGGGTATCTAAGGGAGGTGTACCGGCACAAAAAAAAGCTTGGTGGTGGAGTGAAGTAGTACAAAACAAAATCAAGGCAAAGAGGGCATGTTACAAATTACATTATGCTAAGAAAATTAGTGAAACTTTAGAAGCTTATAAGAAAGCAAAGAAGGAAGCAAAAAAAGGCGTTAGTGAAGCAAAAGTTAAGATTTGGGAGGACTTATATAAAAAACTCAACTCAAAAGAGGGTGAAAGAGACATTTTTAGGATAGCTAGGGCTAGAGATAAGAAAACTAAAGATCTTAATTATGTTAGATGCATAAAAGACGAGGATGAAAAAATTATAGTGGCAAATGATGATATAAGAAATAGATGGAAAAACTATTTTTATAATCTTTTTAATGAAAATAAAGATGTTAGTATTAGTTTAGGAGATTTAGCCAAGTCAGAAAAGTATATAAACCACAATTTCTACCGACGTATTCAAAAGAATGAAGTCAAAGAGGCTCTTAAACATATGAAGAGTGGTAAATCGGTAGGACCAGATAATATTCCTATAGAAGTTTGGAAAATACTATGAGAAATAGGAATCACTTGGCTCACAAGACTATTTAATGAAATATGGAAAAACCAAAAGATGCCCGAGGAATGGAGAGCAAGTACACTTATACCCGTATATAAGAACAAGGGAGACATTCAAAATTGTGTGAATTATCGAGGTATCAAGTTAATGAGTCATACTATAAAATTATGGGAAAGAATTATCGAACGTAGGTTAAGACAAGTATCAAGTACAACAGAGAACCAATTTGGATTTATGCCAGGTAGATCTACTATTGAAGCGATTCACCTTTTGAGACGTCTTATGGAACATTTTAGAGCAAAAAAGAAAGACCTTCACATGATATTTATTGATCTAGAAAAAGCTTATGATAGGGTACCGAGGGAGGTTCTTTGGAGAACTTTGGAAAAAGAGGTATCCCATTGACATATATTAACCTTATAAGAGACATGTATGATGGTGCAAAAACATGTGTGAGGACTCATGAAGGAACGACAGACTTCTTTGAAGTTAATATTGGGTTACATCAAGGATCAACTTTAAGTCCATACTTATTTATAATGGTGATGGATGAGTTAACAAAACATATTCAAGATGAAGTACCTTGGTGTATGTTATTTGCAGATGACATTGTATTAGTGGAGGAGTCTAAGGAAAAAGTTAATAGAAAATTGGAACTATGGAGAGAAACATTAGAAAACAAAGGCCTCCGACTTAGTAGAACAAAGACAGAATATATGGAATGTAAGTTTGATCATTTGGCTACTTCAGAGGACATAGAAATTAAAATTGGCACACATTGTATTCCCCAAAAGGGAAGTTTTAAATACCTAGGGTCAATTTTTCAAAGTGATGGAAGAATTGATGGAGATGTTACACATAGAATTAATGCTGGTTGGTTAAAATGGAGAGGAGCATCAGGTATTCTTTGTGATAAGAAGATACCATTAAAATTAAAAGGTAAATATTATAGAGCAGCAGTTAGGCCTGCCATGTTTTATGGTTCTGAGTGTTGGGCAGTTAATCATCAACATGTACAAAAGATGTTTGTGACAGAAATGAAGATGTTGAGATGGATGAGTGGTTATACAAGAAAAAACCGTATACATAATGAGGTTATTAGAAACAAATTAGGAGTGGCACCAATAGAGGATAAAATGAGAGAACATCGTTTAAGATGGTTTGGACATATAGAAAGAAGATCAAAAGAAGAACCTGTAAGAAGGTTAGAAAACCTAAATTTGGAAAGTATTAAAAGAGGTAGAGGACAACCACAAAAGTGCTGGAAAGAAACAATAAAGAATGATCTAGCTTATTGGGAGTTAACTGCTAACATGGCACACGATAGAGATATGTGGAAACAAAGAATCCATGTAGCCGACCCCGTCTAGTATGGGAAAAGGCTTAGTTGTTGTTGTTGTTGTTGTTGTATGTATATATGTATGTATGTATATATATATATATATATATGTATATGTATATATATATATATATGTATGTATGTATGTATATATATATATATGTATGTATGTATATATATATATGTATGTATGTATATATATATATATGTATGTATGTATATATATATGTATGTATGTATATATATACGGTTACAAGAGCTTAACACATACCTACTCATTCACTCTCTCACTAACGGTGCTAGAGCGTCTTTTGAGCTAATGCCCTTGGTACAAGACACATTATTTATGTGGCACAGTTTTATACAGTCTTGAAAATGCCGGAGCTTCGAACTACTGACATTCGATTTGGAAGTTCTTTTGAGTGGCCTCATAGCCATGAGAGCCTCCTTTTGCAATTTCAACCCTCGTCATGTTTTAGTTATTCGGACTGGTCCACCAACCAACGGCTCTTCCTTGTTGTATACCATCCAATCAAAACACAAGACAAAAAAATGCACTTCAGTCACGTGAATCCGGTCAAGAGTCCATGGCTCCTCCTCTTTGCACTCCTGGCGTTCTCCGCCAAGCCAGCCTCCGGGCTCCCGTCTCGCCAGCCCTCATCGAACGAGTTAACGCCACAGGCCCGTATATCGGCTTGGTCATGGCAGACGAGGGAGGAGGAGGCCGCCCTACTCGCCTCCGGCTCCTTCACACCCCGCTCCGACATGCCGTTTCTCCAGCTATACGGCACTCAAATCAGGGTATTTACGTCACTTCGACCTACTTTTTCCGTTGACCGGGTTTTGACCTTTGGGTTGGACAGGTAGGAAGTTCAACGTCGGTAACGTTTATGGCGTGAACGTGATCTACGTTAGGTGCGGGGAACGAAGGGTCAGTCGGCATCCTTTCAGAACCCTATTCGACTATCAAATTACTAAAATGCCCATGTGCGTTTTGTGCAGTTGAACGCGAGGGTGACGGTGCAGATTCTCTTGGACGCCTTCGAACTGAGCGGAATCGTTCACTACGGGACGGCCGGGAGTGCCAACGACTCCCTGACCGTTGGATCCGTCAGCGTTCCCAAGTTATTTACCTTCACCGGATCGTGGAATTGGACGGTGATGATCTGGACTCTCCTTTCCCCTTTTACGAATTTAGTGTAGTTTTAGTGACGGTTTTATCCCGTTTGGAGAGTTGAATTTGTTGTCTGCAGAAAACCCCTCACGAACGGCAAGTCCAAGCGTCAGAATTGGAGTTTGGCGCTTTCAATGTTCCTCTGGAGGGCAAAAATTTGTTGGGAAAATTGGTGTTTGGGACGGAGGAGTTCTTCACATCAAACGGACATGGAACGGAGAAAGTTTTCTGGCTTGAGTTGAATGGTAGTTGGTTTAAGCTTGCTGAGCAGCTTCAGGTGATCCATCCCTTTCCTTTTTCCCATGATATCGTGCAATTGTACTCATATTTCGATGTAAATGCTTCTTTTTAAGAAATCTTTGAACTCCCCATGTAGATTCATCACAGTAGCACGACTGGTATCTTTATTATAAGACTAATATGGTTTAATGGTCAAAATGCAGGATTTAGTAATTGAGAAGTGCATTATTGGGACCTCTTGCGAATCGGAAGATCCAAAAGTAGTCACAGGTCTGAAGGCTTCCACAGCGGATACATTCGTCGACAATCCGTCGTACAGAGAGTCTCTCTTTCGAACGTTTGAAGTGGCGACTGTGGACGAAGAGAGTGCAGTTATTGTCATGTTGAGCATAACTCGATTGCATGACCAAGTTCAGGAACTTCAACGTTCCAGTCTCATAAGTTCGTGAATTAATTCAATGACATTGTTGTAATTGTGGAGTTCACGAACTTTGTCATGTTAATAGGACATCCTGCGTTATCATATTTCGTATAACTGCAGATGGACTCATATGAACTCTTTGAACTTCTGCAGATGGCCATGTCTGCCGATCTCCCTGTCATCGTCTTTAGAGGCGTCTCGGATCTCGCTAGAGGAGCAACAACAACATGAAAACATGGGTCAACTAGTATATGTTCATTGGCGTCTACCAATGCTGTGAAGGTCTCCATTGAATTCATAAGGCTAAGTAGGAATAATAACCTATTGGTCATTTAGTTTACTGGGAAATGTCAGTGTTGTCGTTAAAAGTGACAGCACAATTCTTTTAAGCATGACTTTATTTTAAGCAGTTCGGACAACTTGATATGTCCGATAGTAAGATATATAACAGAGCATTATGTCATTCAACCTCTCTGTCTCTCTCTTCTTGTGTGCATGAGTGCTTCGGTGTTGGGTGAACATGAATAATGAGAAATCTTTGTGACTATGGATGACTCCGACTCTTCTTTTGTTTTAGTCATCAAAAGCAGCAATAAAATTCTAATGATAACTACATAATTTAGTTACTACCCAATAGAGAGTTCTCAACGTTGCAGTACATCGAAACTCAGATATGGATAAAACTCTGTTTTATAAGGAGGAGATTTTCAAGTGCAGATGCATCGACTTCCATCAAAAGTTTGAAGTTGCTGTGTGAGCAAATATGAAACAAAGATGGGTGACCTAGAAAGTTCTTGTTTTGTCCTTTGTAGTAAGAACCATTATAAAAAGCATTGTTTAGGCATAATTTTTTAAGTGAAAAATATGGAAATGGGGTGGGCTAGGACGGGTATACCCATGCTCTACCTCATACCCGGACTTCAGGTTTGTGCTCCATAATTGCTTCTTCGCCCCCCCAAGGATGCTAGACGGTTTGGGTTTTATACGCCATAGGTAATGGGATGGGTACATGGCACTAGCTAGGTACCCACCTCCAATTTCATTAAAATTCTTAAAAGAAGTTTTCTTGGTTAAAATGTAGCCCAAATCCAAATAGTAAAAAATAATAAAGCAGGTGGTTGAAATTCTAAAAGTAAAAAACAAACGAACAATAATATCATTCATTGTGTGTGTGTATATATATATATATATATATATATATATAAGAATGCACGTTTCAGGTCAGATACTGGGTTGCAATCCTCGTACCTGTCCCATGGCCTCCAAAGTTGGGTTTTTCCCGAACCTGAACCCCGTACCCAGTCAAACCAACAAATCGCTGCTTAGATGGCAATGGGATGGGTTGGTAACGGGTGTACCTATACCCGACCTTGTACCCAAACTTCCATTTTATGCACGGTACGGGCATTGCCTCGTTCCCCGCGGAGGCTGGTATGGGGTTGGGTCTTTCTTCGTTTCGGGGAACGTGGTTGGTACATAAATTTCAATCTCATTTACATTTATAAAATCAAAAGTATTTTCAATTTAAGTCTTATTATTCGTAAACCCAATTGAAATATTTAGAAATGTTTAAGTTCCAGTGGTTTGAAAATTCAAAAACTTTTTATTCTTATCTAAAGACACATGTACACACTACACACGTATGATACATATATTATATGTGTCTATGTATAATACTTTCACATTATTTTATAGGTAAAACAATATATACACAACACACATACACACACACACACACACACACACACACACATATATATATATATATATATATATATATATATATATATATATATATATATATATATAGAGAGAGAGAGAGAGAGAGAGAGAGAGAGAGAGAGAGAGAGAGAGAGGCAGAGAATATATGATAAATACCAAAACCTCATATATGCTAAAGTCTACTTATCATCTCAACCGCTCAAATTTTGAGATAAACGGTTGACATGATAAAAAAAAAACATTAATATGTAAATACAAAGTACAATAATGATTGTAATTCAAATCTCTACTCTTCGTTATGTTAATCAAATAGTAGAGATGTTTACTTAAATTTGAATAAAGATGAGGTTTGAGCATTTAAGACTATCTCTCTATATATATACATGAATTGGGATTTAGTGCATCTTAGAAGAGTTGAATTTGGATTTAGTGCATCTTAGAAGAGTAGCATTTGTGCATTAAATATATTTTTAAAATTTAAAAATATATATACTTTTTACTTTTAAAATTTCAATATAAGCTATCCGGTCAGATCGGATTGTCCAAATTTGCTGCATTCGTACACCTCCTACTTGACACAACAAATACAGTCTCCCTATATATAATATATCCAATATGATGTATCAGTTTAGGTTGGTCCAATTTTGATGCAATCGTGCACTTCATACATGACACACACACACACATATATATATATATATATATATATATATATATATGTAAAATGATGTATCAGATTAGGCGCTCCTTAAACCGTACCTGCCCATACCCGGCCACAGCACTTTGGGGCATTTCTCCTACCCGTACCCAGCCAGGTTTTCCTCGCCCCATTTGGACCCATGGGTTGGGCCAATATCTCCATCCCTACTTGTCTGGGTTGGGTCTCATGATCTAGCCAATATTAAAAAATAAGGCATAGGATAATAGGCCCAACAAGAACCCACTCGTTTGTGCTCTTGGAGGGTGTATCAAATCGAGATAAACGACAGCAACAGTTCTGAGACATTGGAAAGCGGGTAGCAGCAGCCCATCTACCAGCGTCGGTACTACTTAGACCTGTCAAAATAGTCCTCGTCTAAAAAATTGTATGACCGAATTCTGGCTCATATTTGAAGTAGGACCGAATGACCCAATGGTATGATCCTAGGTGACAATGTAGCTCAGGCTAAACCGGCTTACAAGACCATAAGCCCGTTAAATATCAGATAGAGTCTATACAATCTAATCTAAATCTGCTTAAAATCCAAATCGTATACAATATTTCAAGCTTCAACAACATATATGTACTATATATACATATACATGTAATATATACATATACATATATTCTCTCATACACATAATATATATATATATATATATATATATAGTTTTCTCATTATATATCTATTTATATATATATATATATATATATCCTCCCAGCCCATATTATCTCTGGCTCCACTCATCTGATGGGTCGTTAGAAATAATGCTCCTTTCTTTACGGGTCCCTTGACGTTAAACCCAAACAACCAGTCGTTGACCGAAAGAGATTTGGAGGGTCAGAGATCAACAGCAAGAGATCTGACGGCCAGGATTTTTCAAACACAAAAACACGAAAGAATCAAAAGTGGGTAGAAATCGATTCTCATAAGAAAATGGTCGTCTAACGGCTCTAGAATCCAAAGCGAACGTTCGATCCATGTTCTGTCTTCAACGTATATTTGTGCCTCCCGTTACTTGTTTCTTTCGATAACCTAGATCTCCACAGGTTTGGATATCAAGGTGAGTTTCCCGTTTGCTTTAGGTTATAGCTAAGTTTGAAAATTTGGGCTATCGTGCAATTTCGGTTATTCAAGCTTAGTGTTTCTTCATTTGTGTTCCGGGTGATACGATCCATTTTATTATGATCGACTTCTGGGGTTTCTAGTTGGAAAAATTGGATGTGTCATTGTTTTCTGTCTCCCTTTTTAATCGCGTTTGAGAAACCCTAAGGTTTTTAGAATTTGATAGTCCGTGGAATTTGGGTTGTTTGATTTTATTTGTCTAGGATTGTTGGATTGGAATTTGATATTGTGGCTGAATGGGTAGCTATCCCTATTTGGCGTTTGTTGTTGAATTGCTAGATTTTGGAAAATATAGGGTTTTTTGTGTGATTGTTGGGACGTTGTATCTTCTCTTTATGGATGTATCACTTATTTACATGGACAAGTACTTTTTCTGAGCAAGGTTTTAATTGTCTTGGATTTGTTTTTTTGGATATTTTTATGATAGTAGGTGTTAATTTTGCAGGTGAAAAAAAATAATCATTGTGTTGCCTTCTCTCTCTCTCTCTCTCACTGCGTGGCGCGTTTGGCTTGTCGGTGAGAGTATTTGATATTTTGAAGGATGGGGGATAATCTGATGGAAAAAGTTAGCGCCTTCAGTGAGAAATTAAAGATAAGTGGCGCTGAGGTCGGGAGAAAAATGACCGAAGGGATGAGCTCAATGAGCTTCAAAATGAAGGAGCTCTTCCATGGGCAAAATCCGGTGGATAAAATCATTGAGGAGGCTACCATGGAGACCATGGAAGGACCTGATTGGGAGACTAATTTGGAAATTTGCGACATGGTGAACAGTGGGAAGATTAGTAGTCAAGAAGTTATTAGGTCTATCAAGAAGAGAATCATGTTGAAGAATCACAGGGTCCAGTATTTGGCTCTTGTTATACTGGAAACTTGTGTTAAAAACTGTGAGAAGGCGTTCTCTGAGGTGGCATCCGAGAGGGTTCTTGATGAGATGGTTAAGTTGATCGATGACCCACAGACTATTGTTAACAATCGCAACAAAGCATTGGTTTTGATTGAACAGTGGGGTGAATCTGCAGATGAGCTGCGGTACTTGCCTGTGTATGAAGAGACTTACAAGGTGGACGCTCTTTGTGCTTTGGAGCCCTTTTATCGTGATTTTGTTAGCTCTATGTTCTTATCTAATCTAGTTAATCTTAATCGAAGTATGGCTACTATTTCAAAAAAACATTTCCCGGTTTGCTGCTGACTGTTTTAAATACGGATAAGATGTTACATTAAATTTATAGGCTCTGTTTCTTTCTTCTTTTTTGTTTCCTCTAGGGAGGCTTGCCAATAGGCACTCATGGCTCACGGCCTCCTTTAGTCTTGCTTCACCTTCTAACCCTGCACCTTCACTTGTTACTATATCTCATGTGTTTTTTCTTCACCTTAGCAGTATTTTCTATTACAGGAGGAACAATGCCATGATGCTATTCTTTGTTTACATTTTGTGATTGTTTAGAGCTTAAAATCAAGAGGCATTCATTTCCCTGGACGAGATAATGAGAGTCTGGCGCGAATCTTTACCCCCCCACGTTCAGTTTCTGAGGAACAAAGTACCTATCCTCTTGGGCAGTATCTGTCTGGTATTCCACAACAACAGTTTCATGATGACCCTGTCCAGGGCCTTTCTCCAGAACAAACAAAGGAATTATTTGATGTTGCTCGTAATAGCATCGGGCTTCTTTCCACTGTTCTGTCATCATCACCGCAGCAGGATGTGCTGAAGGTATTCTTCTGAAGTCTGATATGGGTGCTGTTTTTCAGGATCATTTAGATAACCAGGCTTATATGATTGATCAGTTAAGTACAATTGTTTGCTGATCTAATGATCTTAAGAGATATATTCATGATTTCATAGGAGAAGGGTCTGATTGATGTTGCACTGAATGCAAATTTACTTTTTTAATCTACCTCAAAATTGAAAGGTCGACTAATTTGAATTGTTTTGTCCTATATGAATTGAATAAAAGAAGAGTAATCAGGTTTTATCTACCTCTTGTGGACAGATAACCACCCTAATCTAAGATCAAAATATTTTGTACATCAGTTTGTTCATTGTCCCCTGTTAAATTACGGTTTCAAGGTATGAAAAACCAATGTGCACTCGGAAGTCGGAACCATGACCAGTGCCCGGCCTGTTTGATTCCTACCTCTTTAGTTTAAATCTCTTATTTGATAAAAAATTTCAATTAATTTCATATATTTCATTTATGCTACAGTATCATTACCTCACGCTTTGCCTCATTAAAATGGGAGAGTATGATGCACCCATAGCATTAGCTCAACGGTAGGGTGCTCTAGTGGTGTTGCTGGTGGTGGAGAGTTCGACTCCCAAAGGGTGCACGTGTGGGTGTTTGGGCTTTGGCCTCTTCTTGTAAACCAAAAAAGAAAAAAAAAGAGAGAGTATGATGGTACAACCCATTGACATACATAAACCTTATAAGAGGTATCCCATTGACATACATAAACCTTATAAGAGACATTTACGATGGTGCAAAAACATGTGTGAGGATTCATGAAGAAATGACAAACTTCTTTGAAGTTAATATTGGGTTACATCAAGGATCAACTTTAAGTCCATACTTATTTATAATGGTGATTGATGAGTTAACAAAACATATTTAAGATGAAGTACCTTGGCTTATGTTATTTAAAGATGACATTGTGTTAGTGGAGGAGTCAAGAAAAAAGTAAATAGAAATTTAAAACTATGGAGAGAAACATTAGAAAGTAAAGGCTTGAATGTAAGTTTGATCATTTGGTTACTTCATAGGACATAAAAATTAGAATTGGCACACATTGCATTCCCCAAAATGAAAGTTTTAAATACCTAAGGTCAATTTTTCAAAGTGATGGAAGAATCAATGGAAATGTTAGACATAGAATTAATGATGGTTGGTTAAAATGGAGAGGAGCATAAGTATTCTTTGTGATAAGAAGATACCATTAAAGTTAAAAGGTAAATATTATCGAGCAACAATTAGATCTGCCATGTTTTATGGTTCTAGAAATGAAGATGTTGAGATGGATGACTGGTCATACAAGAAAAGACCGTATACACTCATAGGACATAAAAATTAATGATTGCATTCCCAAAAATGATAGAAATGAAGATGTTGAGATGGTTCTGAGTGTTGGGCAGTTAATCATCAACATGTAAGTTTGATCATTTGGTTACTTCATAGGACATAAAAATTAGAATTGGCACACATTGCATTCCCCAAAATGAAAGTTTTAAATACCTAAGGTCAATTTTTCAAAGTGATGGAAGAATTAATGGAAATGTTACATATAGAATTAATGATGGTTGGTTAAAATGGAGAGGAGCAGAAGTATTTTTCGTGATAAGAAGATACCATTAAAGTTAAAAGGTAAATATTATCGAGCAACAATTAGATCTGCCATGTTTTATGGTTCTGAGTGTTGGGCAGTTAATCATCAACATGTACAAAAGATGTCTTTGAAAGAAATGAAGATGTTGAGATGGATGACTGGTCATACAAGAAAAGACCATATACATAATGAGGTTATTAGAAATGAATTATGTATGACACCAATAGAGGATAAAATGAGAGAATATCGTTTAAGGTGGTTTGGACATATAGAAAGAAGATCGAGAGAAGATATAAGAAGGTATGAAAAACTAGATTTTGAAAGTATTAAAAGAGGTAGAGGACGACCACAAAAGTGTTGGAAAGAAACAATAAAGAATGATATAGCTTATTGTGAGTTAACTGTTAACATGACACATGATAGGACTATGTGGAAACAAAGAATCCATGTAGCCGACCGGTCTAATATGGGAAAAGGCTTAGTTGTTGTATGATGGTACAACCCATATCACTACTGGCAGCCTACCAGCTGTCTCCACACACACACACACAGAGAGAGAGAGAGAGAGAGAGAGAGAGAGAGAGAGAGAGAGAGAGAGAGAGAGAGAGAGAGAGAGAGATTGTAGGTCCCTGTTTGAAAATGACAAGTTTGAAATTCATAGAGGCCTGCCATATTTCTCTATAATCAAATGCATTTTGAGTGGTGTCGGTTCTCTTGGTTGTGCCTTGAGAATAGAAACTCCATATATTTGGTTATCCAGGTGATGCGAGTTTTCATTTTGGCTCTATCACTTAAATATAATTTCTTTTACTTTTTTATTGGAAAACATTAATGAGAAGGAGGAACCTGGGTAAAAAGGATATGGACCTATAACTGGCTCAAGACTGGAGTTGAAACTAGATCATGCCCAGACCTAGAGGGGTGCTGGTTCGGTTCGGTTTGGATCCCTGTTTTTGCTAGAATGGGGACCGTTGGTTTGGAACCAGCACTGCCTGTTTAACCAGAACTGCACAAGTCTATCTAAAGGTCTATACAAACTTGTTAATTTGCTAACCCAGTAGCTAAAGTACATACCGCTAAACTTTAGGGTGCTGTTACTATTTCTAAGTATACACATTTTGTCCACTTAACTGACCAGTTGCATCTATGTTACTCCCTTAGCTTAATACGAAAAGCTGCTCATCGGCGGAATGAGATTTTATTCTTAGCAAATCTTTAAATCAACAGAACCAATACTTCAGCATCTCAACTTCGAGTTTTGCCAAAAGCATGCTTAATCTTTCAATGTTTGCCTAATGTTTTGGTGGGTACTTCATATGATCTTCTGTTATTTATCTGTTTAATATAGAGTTCATGCACACTTTTTAAATATCTCAGTTCTTTGTGGATATCTTTTTTCTTTGCTTTCCTATACCTTTTTCTGCTTACTTTCTTCTACAAACTGATACATGAAAGCAGTCCTGTTTCCCATAATAATTCTTGGCCGTTTATCTCTGCATATTTTATATACTATTCACTGAAATCAGGAGGTTATTGGAAGTTAAAAGTTTTCTTTCATCACAACTCTCGGTGAAGTTGATTTTAGTCTTTAGACGGTCATCATCTTTGTTCTTATTCCTCTTTGAGTTTCTGCTTTCTTCATCATATCCTTGAAAAGTAAGTGCTTGTAAATTTTTTAATATGGAACCATATGTTATGGATTTGATTATTATGGGTAGGAGCTCAATGAATGGCGTGATCATTTGTTTAAGTAGTATTACTTTTTGTCACAACCCTTAGTAAGAACCTTAGTTCAATTATATTTGACTTGAGCTGAGACAGCCATAGTGTTTGCTTTGAGTATTGTCTTTTACAACTTTCTGTGTGTCCAAATGCTTGAAAATAGAGGTGCATATAAAGATCTGAACTCCTTGTTTTAAGGATTTCGTTTGTCATTGTAGGTGAGAGCATGATAGAGTACAAAAGTGTTGGAAAGAAACAATAAAGAATGATCTACCTTATGTTGAGTTTAACTGCTAACATGACACATGATAGGCCTCCGTGGAAACAAAGAATCTGTGGCTGACCTCGTCTAGTATGGGAAAAGACTTAGTTGTTGTTGTTTTATTCTAGGTGAGAGCAATTGTCACCTTTTGATACTCTGCATCCTGCTGACGACAAATTTGGCTATTTTTTTGAGACACATTTGAACCACCACAAGTCTCACTCTGATAGCTTCCCCAGAAGTGACTGGAGACTGCATCTACTCACTGCCTGTCTTCCATCATCGACTGTTCTCACTTCCTTTAACCTTTTTGATCCTATAGTGAGCTGCTTATGATGTTGGGCTCATAAATCATGCAGATCTCACTTTATTCTTTCTTGAGATGGGTTCATGTAAATCCTAATTCGTGATCCTAATAACCAGCAGGAATTTAGGATCATACCCTATGTTATCAATAGCGGTTAGCGGGGATATAGCGGATTTAGTGGTACACTTTATTTACGATTAAATAAATAAATAAATAAATAAATAAATAAATAATATATAATGGATTATCTAATTTCTAAGAAATATCAAGAAACACAACCACTTCTTTCATAAATATGAATCAAACTAAATAAACAAATTCTACTTCTAACTTCTAAGAAAACAAAAAATAAATTTGATGTGGCACATGCATATTTAATTGTTAACCTTAAATTAAAAATTAAAAACATAAATATAACAAAGTTATTCTAAGCATTAAGTAAAAGGATTAAAAAAATAAATATATAATTACTTATATTCTCAAGTACGGTGAATATGGTCATATGGTGTCGCCAAGCCTAACCCCTCTCTTATTCTTTAGAGTTTGTATTTACATTAAACGTTTTGCTCCATAATTGTCCATAACCAACAATGAACATGAAAAAACATTTCACATGAACTAATCAGTAAATGTTGCCACAAAGGAAAGATTAGGGTACATATATAGAAGGATAGATGCAGGTGTAGAAGGTACCTTGAGGGTCTTCAAGTTCAAAGTATAAATAATTAGAGATGAAAAGAATGCACGCATACAGTTAAACAGTAGAATGTACCAAAAAGTCATATTACATAAAAGAAGCATGTAACGATGGAAAGACATAGACAAGCTGCAGGTTACAACTTTCATTAGTTGTAACAATTATAGCCTCATCACGGAAATTATCAATTAAGATTAACTACAATGATAAAGGGCAGGTCAGTACTTTTCAAGGTGAAATATAGATAAAATGCATGTAGAATGATTAGAGGAACAATGTTATATCTCAAAAAATGGTATGCATGAATAATAATTTGCTGAATGATTATCACCATTCCATTCATCCACACTATGTTGAATGATTATCAAGATAATCATGTTGATCAAAGATTACATCCAACGTGAGGCTTAAAACATTCAATAATAAAAATTATATAGCATGATGTTATTAATATAAAGCGCAAAGCACTTGGAGAGAGTATCGAATGAAAGTGAATCTCAATCAAGTGGTTTGAAGAAAACCAAAAAAGTTTAAAGAGAAGGCGACAAAAGGCGGAGGTGGAGAAAGAGAGAGAGAGAAGAGAGAAAGGGAGAGAGAGCTTACCTGCGGCGGAGGAAGGCGGAGAAAGAGAGAATCCAAGAGAAATTTCTCCATTCTCTTTCCAATTATGCTCTTCTTAGGTCATCAGTATCACTCATCCCCGACACAGTCGGAGATAACCTAGCTAGAGTTGGAAGTCATGCGGATCTTACATTACTACACAAGCATGTTTTCTCGACAAGACATGCAATGTGGAAGATGGTTCCGGTTCAAATTCTTGCTGTACCAGTAGATGGAGAACGTACCTCCATACCATCGGTTAGAAGCAAACCACTATAAAGTAGTGCAATGTTTTGACTCGTGCAAGTCTTTAGAGGTACGTGCTGACTATACCTCATCCTATATACATGGTTGGAAACTGCTGTTGGCCCTCATTGTTCCAACTTGTTGCTCCTCACCAACAAAGGGATGTGCGTCTTCATCTGTTGGTAGGGTGCTGAGCTTCATCTGATCTTCGTACTCAAAATGAAAAACATGCATCGTGCACCTTGGGATGTGCATTCTCATTTCATTCTCATAGGTTTAAATACGAGTGCCAACTTTATAAGAGACAAAATTGCTTCTGTTTGGTTGTAGCTCCTGTCTAAGTCCACATATGTTTATGCAAACAGCTAATTTGGCATATTCTGTCTTACCATGTAGAGATGCTTTTCTTTTATGTAGCCGACCCCATCTACTATGGGAAAGGGCTTAGTTGTTGTTGCTATATGTCCTGTCCTGATCTCAAGGCTTTGAGGTGGGATCCATTGTTCTGATAATGTAGGAGCAAACCTACCCTTGATGCACATTCCTCTTGTTTAGTACCATTACTAGCGTACCTCAATTGGTACATTGTCACTAATTGTCTGCAAAATTCACTTAACTCGTGTTATAGGATGACTTAACGACCACACTCGTAGAGCAGTGCCACAGATCTCAAACCACTGTCCAGAGAATTGTGGAGACAGCTGGAGACAATGAGGCGTTGCTCTTTGAGGCCTTGAACCTTAATGATGAAATTTTAAAGGTTCTATCTGAGTATGAAGAGATGAAGAAGTGTTCTCCTCCTCCATCCAATCCAGAACCTGCTGTGATACCCATCGCTGTCGAGCATGAAGATTCTCCACATGCTGGGAAGGAGGAGGCACTGATTAGAAAGCCAACAAGTTCACGTGCACTCAACACCAAGGAAGATGATGACCTAATGCATGATTTGGATGAAATGATATTTGGCAAGGGTGGAACATCAGAGAGTCATGAGCACAAGAAGAAGAAGCAGGATGATCTTATCACTTTCTAGTTAGTATTGTTTTATGCCAGCTCTCTCTCTCTCTCTCTCTCTCTCTCTCTCTCTCTCTCTCTCTCTCCCTCTTACACACACACACACAGAGGACACTTGCACATGCACACGAGGATTTGGATTTGTGCTTGAAAGTAAACGGATATGGTAATTTACACAGTGCAGAATTACGGTTTCTCTTTTGCAGTATCTAGTTGTTAATTGAATCAACAATAAAGCAAAATTGCCTTCATTATTGTTTGTGTATAGGTTATGATGCCTTAGATATTGCTGTATCATTTATCATACACAGAAGTTATTCGTGCAATAGTACTATCCTGAAAATAGAAGTTTGGTAACTGAGGTGTTGAAATAGAAATTGTCATAAATTAGTTAGGTGGCTAAGCATACATTTATCATTTTTAGCTCACTCTTACAAACTACAATGCCTGCAATGTAACCTATACTTGATTAAACTTTTCCGATTTCTGTAATATCATTTTCGGAAAAACATTTAAGATTATGTATAGACAGAAAATCCAAGAATCACTTCTTTTGGTAAAGTTCTTTTTAAGTTTTACTTTATTCTTTTAATATGTATTCCCCTCTTCCTGGCTGAAGTAATCGTGCAAAGGCTGCAGAGTGTTTCTAAATGGGAGGCTTATCAGGTGTGGTGAGGGGTGCTTATGGTAAGTCGTAAAACTGAACCAAGCCACACCAGTGGTTCTGGTTCGGTTCAGTTCTGAACCATGGGTCATCAAGCTTTAGCGTGCCAACATGACACTTTTGATGTATAATATGTGATCAATCACATGACAAAGACGCCAAATAAATAGCAAGTTCCACTCCTATGAATGTGAGTCATTGTGAGAATGCATCTCGAAATTGAGTAGGAATACATGAAGAGCTAAGTTTGTGTGTATCTTTGTAGCTTATATGCTGAACACAAACTTATTCAGTGAAAATTCATTAGGATAGTGAATGCACAAATGACAATAGATCACCTGGCTTTGGGGTTGACGCGCAACTTGACGGTCATGAGTTTGATGCTTGGGGCGTGCATCTGGCTTTGGCCTCCCCATTGTACCCAAAAGAAGAAAATTCAAAATCTTTTCTTTAGTCGCCAACTGGAGCTTGTTCACTCTCCTGGACTCTATTACTGTAGGGCAAGGTCGACTAAGAGCTTGATCCTGGTGAATCTGCCTTTATTAAAGAAATAAAAGTTCAGTGGATCGATCAATGACAATTAATAATCGACATAGTGAGTCGATTCAATTAGGCTTGGTTTTGGTTGAATAATGGAGGCAGAAGCTGCTACTCGTTACATCTTGTTGCAACAAGACAGTGGGTAATTTATAAAAATGTACATGTCTCTTTAGGCATTCTTGGATGTGTTTTGAATATGATCTAAAACAAACATAAACATGAGTTTGGAAATTTTCTTGGATCAAATAACAAGCAAGTTGCGACAATGTTAGTACATATAGTTCATCATATATATTGGAACACGAGCAAGCTCATTTAGGACACGAGCTTAACACGAATTGCCTGTGTTGGACTCCTTTGACTCGTTTACTAGCCTTAATTGCAACATAGGATTTATTTATGGATGTAAAACGTGGGGTTTCAGCTTGGAGATCTGATTAACCTAACCTGTTCGTCCATAATACTAGATGACATTTTGATATTGATTAGGTCCGATTCAGTATCCAAAATTTGCATCTAAACTGCCCAAAAGCAAAATCCATCAAACAATGTGAACGGGATTGCATTTTCTTGGGGTACAATGTGGTGTCTGAATCTAGATGCACTCAGGTCTTAGAACTCACGGCCTTCAACTTGTGGCTGACCCTCTATCTGACAACTCAATTATTGAATTAGACAGAACCTATTATTCGAAACACCCTCACTAATCATAGATCAATGATAGAGATTTGAATTAAAAGTATCATATATTTTATATTAAATACAAATTAATTCAAAATTTAATATTTGATCTCAGAGATCTAAATGTGAAAATGTTTATGTAAGATTATATACTAAAAGCCATTGTGCATTTAGGTCTTCCTCTGTAAATATGCACATGTACATAGACATGGTTTGAAATGTTTACCTTGTACACTCAGTTATCAACTCTTCTCGTAATAGTACAGGAGCGATCATACTCTTAGACTTGCTTGCCTTTCTAAACTCGAAAACATGCCTTTATATATATATATATAATATATATGTGTGTGTGTGTGTGTGTGTCGGGTTGCTTTTGGTTGATCCAAACCTAAGCTGTGAGTGCTGAATCCTGGCATAGATCAGGTCGAGTCCAGAATTTGCCGGTCCCTTTGGGTTTGGGACGGATTGGTATTAGTCAGGGGATCATGAGCGTACAAGGTAGACGAAGAACTCGATTGAATAAAACAAACAAGGGAATGACAATTGGCGCTTACCACGCCAACCTGATCGAATCATTTCTTTCTTCCAATATTCACGCCGATAACACGACGGACGACGCAACCCAACCCAACCCAACCACCCTTCCCACCGTCATCACCGCGTGATAGCACCCAATGATCGCGTGCCATGTGTACGCGTCTTCCGAGCCCATAAAGATCTGCCTAAGCTCCGCGGCTTTTGCAACTTTGGAGGATCCAATCTTTTTAGAGATGGTGATATTGGCCCGATCCATTAAAACCGATTCGAATGAGAAGAGAATTACTCGGTTTGACTGGGTTCAGGTTCGGGTACTGGGATGACTAAAGGGTATGGGGCAGGTACGAGATAAGAAGTACCAGACCCGTACTCAACCTGTATAAAAATAATATATATAAATATACAAATATGTATATATTTTATATACATTATACACATCACTTAATTTTATTTTTCAATGATTTGGGCTAGATATGTAACTTTGATCCAGAATACATTTAATTTAAGAAATTTATTGAGACGGCATTTGGGGTAAGGAGCAGCCTGCAAAAATAAGGACCCAAACTCATTCGCACAGGACACGTATAGAACAGTGAATTGAGGTTTGGGTATGGAGCGGTATAGGTATTCCTGTCCATACCCGCCTCTTCCCTGGTCCATGGTCATTCTCGTTGATAGCGTCAACTCTGAAAACCCTCTGTTCTTGTCAATGGGTTGGACTTGCCTTGGGTTTAGATAACTCCAGACCCGAGATCCGACTCTTGAAGAGTATGACTTTTGAGCTGTTAACGGATCAGGTATAACCAGAATCATGGCCGTACTAAACCTGTTTCACACAATGATATGCACACACATGTCTCTCTCTATATTTATATATATAAAGGGAGTAATAGCTACTTTATGTTTAAATTGTAAGATCTTACTAAAATATTGTGATCGTTCGATATTTGAGATCAATGGTGGTATCTGTACTTTTAGTTTAAATCTTTACCATTAATTTTAGAAATCAAATATTAAAGGTGTTTATGCAAGATTATGCATAAAAAAATATTACATTTACTCTTTATATATATATAAAGAGAGAGTTGCTAAACTCTTCTTCATGCTAAACTTTTTTGATAATCTAAACCGTTCATCTCTTTGATTAAATAATTCAGTTTGAAAAATTACTTGTATTTATTTTTAAATCACAAGAGTTCAATAAAAAATAAACTATTCAAATTGTCCAAAAAACTAGAGCATGAAGGAGAGCTTAACAATTATCATTTTCTCCTTTTATATATATATATATATATATATATATATATATAAAGAGAGAGAAGGCTTGTGTATTGACTTCTTCCTATCTCTCGCCACCGAGGGGGGCCTTATCTTGAAAAGTTGAGCGTGCCTGTCTTTATCTCATTACTTAATGACAAGCTTGCAACCATTTCTTTTTTTGGTTGGCAAAATTCTTATCCTCATAACCCCTCATTTTCTCCTCCCGAGTTCGCGACACGATAAGTGTGTGCGAGCTTGTGAGAAAATTCGGAAGGATTTTGATAGCCTAGGGTTTGCTTTTCTTTTGTATGGCTTAAATCCACATGAGTTTGTAATAATAGTTTTATGTTTGATTTAGCATTGTTTAAATTTTCCTTCTCATGGAGAATAGCAGCTGAGAAAGGAGGTGCTTGAGTTTTCCTACAAAATTCATCTTGCTCACCTCTTCTCAGTGCCAATATTTTTTACTCAAATTATAAAGCTAAAGTTTCAAGTCAATGATAAGTTTTATGCATAGTAAAACTTAAAATTATAAATAAAAATGTCGAGGCCTAGTTCCCCTAAAACGTTGTACCACACACACTCTTAAAAACCCAAAAACAAATGAAGTCCAGTTTTCTTCTTTTCATGCCAGGCATTCTGATTGTGCAATGATATTTTGTTCGTTCTATTGTTGTGCCAGCTTCAACCACAGGCAGACGATTATTTATCTCACTTAAAAGATCCAACTCTTTTCTGTGTCATAAATGCGCTTACCGATAATGCTCTCATCTGACGACTTGCAGGTGGTGAGTTCAATTTTTAGGAGTGCATATTGTTAGCCAGTTATGATGCTCCCAAACGCTTTTAAGAAGAAAAATAAACAGGCCATTTAGTTTTTTGAGAGATTTTAATGATTTTTTTTCAATATAAAGTGGTGAAATCAGGAGAAAAATAAAGAAAATAATGTACGTCGAATTTTCAAACACAATGAAACTACAACTTAACCCAAAACCAAGCTTTTTGCTCCAGTCATTGTTTAGACAATATTCAAATAACTTCAGCTGTGGATTGTCATACAATAAATAAAAGAGGAACTTAGCTTTAATAGTTTAATACTTAAATGTCACATTGAGTAGAACTGGTCAAAATGAAACAATGAATAGGTCCCGTCTCACCCACAAATCCATCACATGATTGGGAAAGACGTGAATGTGACACCTTCCTCACGGGCCCGGGACCGGGCCCAGGTCCGACTTTTCAAATCCTTCACTCGAACAACTAGGGAGGCAAAGGTGGCGGCGGGTTTCACCGCACTCGCCTCTCACTGGAAACCTCTAAATAGACCCGCTTGGGGATCAAACCCTACACCTGATAGGCACCCACTCAGGTATAACTTGCCCTGCTCTACTTTAACCTAAAAAAAAAGAGATTTAAGAAAAAAAAACAATAAAAAATGATCTAACTTATTGTGAGTTAACGGCTAACACATGATAAGACTACGTGAAAACAAAAAATCGATGTAGCCGATCCCTTATAGTATAGGAAAAGACTTAGTTGTTGTTATTGTAGTTGATACTATATATTTTATATAAAATATACCTACTCTATCGCATGAAATGATTTCAATTAGAAGTGATTATACGTATATATGTATATATATACATTTATATTTATATAAAAAATATATACATGTAATGTGTATATATAACATATATACACATGATGCACTAATATTTTATATATGATTCTGCCACCCATGGTGAACACACAACAAGTTGTCGTGAAGTGATCAAAATTGGAAACAAATAAATAACCTTATAAAGCATTTATTACTTTCCAATTTTTTGTAATTTTGCTTACAACTAAGTCAATTTTTACTTAAAAGCATTAACCTAAACTGGAACGTTTTGGTAGAGCTACCTAACCCAAAAAAAGACGGTGAAGATTGAAAACAAACTATTCGCTCTTGTGACGAGCAAATTTTCCTTTTTCTTTTTTAAGAAAAGCAAGTTACGTGGAACCAACACGGGGCAGAATTTTCTACGTAGAAAACGATAACCGCATCGTGGCTTGTCTAAAACAGCAGGCCAAAACATATTCCGGATCCGCACGGGTTTGAATTGAGTTATCAAAATCCAACCCAAAAACGTCCACCAGAGAAGGGCTTGTAAATTAGCAAGCAAAACCAAGCAGCCTCTGTTGATTGTTAGTTGATCAGCTTAAAATCTTGTTGTAATCGTCCCATTAGCTCCTTTAAGCCGAGGTAAGCACAAATAGAACACGTCCCGAGTTAGATAAGTTGTTTCGAGTTGCTCGTTTAATTTATAAATTAAAATTCAATTGTATTGATTTTTTTGAGAAATGAACATCAAAGTCTACAAATTTCTTTCTTTTAAATTTTGGAACATTTGATCATTTGACTACACTTATACCCATCGATTAACTGGGTTAACATGGTTTTCTACATGTAGTTCAATAGGTGAGTCCATACAAGAACCGAAGACGACCTAACATGCTCATGCAGAATCACTTTTCTTTGAATCATTAGGTGCAGTCATTTCAATTTGGTGACAAATTGGGAGTGGTATCAATAAATGATAAAACTAGAAAAAATCTTAAATATTTGGACATATAAGAAACCGACTAAAGAAAATCCACCATAAGGAGTTAAAAGAAATTAAAAATTAAAAAATATTAAAAAAGAAAGAAGAAGACCAAAGAGTTCAAAATAAATAATAAAAAATGATATAACTTATATTAAGTTAACTGTTAGATTGATATATGATCAAACTCTACAAAAATTCATAGTATGAGAAAAATGCTTAATTTTTTGTTGTTGTAGGTAACAGTCATATATACCTTGTTCTTTCTTTTTTTCTTACGAGAGGAGGTCATGCCTAATACACATGCATGCGCTCCCGAGGAATCAGACTCACCACCTGAGTAGTGGGAGTCAGAGAGCACCGCTAGCGCTCTACGTTTCTTTTTTTCACATTGAAGATTCATACAAACGATTCAGATAATAGACCAACATCATCGCATTTGACCTTCTCTACACATAGCTTAACGAGCCAGGGTGTGTTTGGCACATGTAAATCACGAACCAAACAAGAACAAGCTCATCACCAGCCACCCCGAACCAAGCCAAAGAACAGGTTTGGCTCATGTAAAGCACGAACCAAACACGAACGAGCTCATAGCCAGCCAAGCCGAACCAAACCACAAGCACCTATTTTCTTTTACCATCCCTACTGCATATGAAATATAAGATTAAATGACCCATTCACTACATAGCGTAAGATTTGCATTATAAACATATGGGTCCGGATACGGACCCAAACATAACCACACGAATTTTCTTATTCACGACCAGCCGGAGCCGATCTCGCCGGAGATTTCTATACCACACAAAAAACAACCACGAATCAGATATAATATAGAAAAGAGTTTTGCCACGTGACGTAACATCAAGACCCGACGATGCCTCTCCCTCCGTCCTCGCTTTCCTCGCCGTAGTCGATCCACGAGGCGGCAGCCGACAAGAAATGAATTACGAAAAAACCCTTGCTGGAAGCGTGCTCCTCAGCGTCAGCTGTAGACGACTAATGACCAAATTGCCCTCCAAACCGTGTCGCAACCGAGACCTTTTCTTTTGCACCACCAATGTGTCGGGCTCGGTCAATCTGATCTGGGCCACCATTAGGATGGTTTAAACATTTAAGCAACCAAATGAAGCCTTGGTTAAAACGATATAAGAAGTTATAGGGTGAATACTTGAAAAGAAAAAAAAAGGATAAGAAAACTGTAGAAAAGTTGGAAGAAAATTATTATGAGGATTTTTTTAAAGAAATAACTATTTATATGACTCTGTGTTAAGCTCTATAACATTAAAGAATCCATGTAACGCATGAAAAAAAGGCATTGTTATAATTGTTGTATGTCTTTGATCATGCTCATACTTTCCAGAAGCTGAGATAACAACAACGATAGTGATGAATGACAACATCTCTTCTTTCTCTTTTAAGCTATTTGGTGATAAATATGTAGCTATGTGTATGCACCGAGGCCGGCACTTAGCTAAACTGGCAGAGCGGTTTGACGTCCTTGCTGCTGGTGAGGAGTTGGACTCCCAGGTGTGTGTGGGTGTAAAGAAGGAAAAAAAAGTATGAACTAAGATTAGTTTCACATTTCCTTATAAGACACAAGTCTCCAAACCAGTCGTTTTCTTTGTGTAAATCGTCGTGTCATTTTACTACAAGAATACGGGTAGTATTGTAATTTGCATACGCGAGTCCGCGTGAGGCGTTTGAGCTTCTAAAGAAAGGTTACTCTCACTTCCTTACTTACTGCTTCCTATTACAGCAAAAGAGAGAGAGGGAGAGAGAGAGAGAGAGAGAGGTCAGGGCGATAGCGTCGTGTAAGAGGGCACAGGTCGACTGGGGAGAAAGGTCTTCCTTTGATCGCGTCTAAGTACATTACCTCGGTCTTTCTTATTCATATGCAACATCTTCTCCTTTCACCTCATCATTTCTACCATATCTTCTTCCTTCTTCTCGTTTTATGGTCTCGCTTAAATGCGAGGTGGGCTCCGAAGTGGGCGGCCTGATACTTAGGAGTAAGGTGCATCGAATCAACCATCTCTCTTGGATGTTCTTTTTTGGTAGTTGATTGATAATCGGTGGGTGGAGGAAGGAAGCTACCGGATCTTGAGTTGATCGGTGCGTTTTGCCTTATATATGCAAATCGAATGTTGTTTCTGAAGTAATGCATGGTTTTTGATAAACGTCCTCTCTCTCTCTCTCTCTTGCGCTTTATCGCCGGATCTGTTTTCTAGTGAATTTGTGATGATCTTCGTTTTGTTTTTCTTCGACAATATTATGGAAAGAATCAGTGCCAAATACTAATCTCCGGCTATTTGAAGCTGATCTTTTGTGTAGTGCTTGGTGTTTGAAGGCGAAGGGTTCTGACATTTTTGTGTTTTGATCTTTTCTTTTTGAGTGAGAGTTGATATATTACCGAAAAATCTTTCAAGGCTTACTTTTAGTACATGTATGTCTTCCTACTGAAGGAAGAAAATTTGTCTGTTGTCGATGTCAAACTGTTAATCTGAACGAGTTTTGCTAGACTTGATTGTTTACAAGGGCATGATTCCTTTCTTCTCTTTTCTTTTTGCGTTGGTTGATTTCTACGATATCCATTGCTTTCTTCACGCCTTATTGGGTGTGATGAAGAATCGGCTGTTGTTTTTACATACGTACCGGATTCCACTCAGTGAATACTGAACCCCTCGGTGTTTTCTGTTCCCTAAGGATCTGTCCTTAAACCTGTTTCTATTTCAGTGAAAGGATAAAAGAGATTTAAATTTCGTTGGCTCGGACATATTTCTCTATCAAGATTATGAGTTAAGAATTTTGTTTCCAGCTTCAGACAGATTTTCTTGACTGGTGGAACGACGCAAACCAGGCTGCTTCTGCTCTGTTCTCCTCGAAGAGGAGAAAGAAAAAACATTGTTTTGCTTCCTTTATCGAACGTTTAATCAAGAGTTGAAGTAGTATATCCCTGAATCAGTCCTCTTACCAAAGCTCCTGTGTGATTTGCTGGTCGATAAACTGAGATTTTTTCGGACCTTCAGGTTTTGCTAGACGGTTGAGGCTTTCTTGTATATCTATAATTGACATGTTTATAATGTTATGCTTGAAAAATTTCATGTTTTAGTCTCTTCCTAGGTCTTTCCAACATGGATCCCAGTTTTAGCACCATTCGGTTCTGTAGAAATAGTTGATTTTCATTTTCTTTCGATTTTTTCACTATCACCTGTTGATTCATGGCTAGATAAAGGACTTTTGGTATCTTGAGCCTGAAGGTGTCGCACGTTTATAACTTTTTATTTTGCAAGGGAATAATTTTGTGCAATTTCTTAATGAAGATTGTTTGATATGTAAAAGTGGTACTTGTGTTCACATAACGGTGTCTCTGAATGCTTCTCTCAATGGTTAAATAGTTTTTACATTTCTGATGATCTGTGACTTTAGTCCTTATGATAAGTCTTTCATTTTATATTTTAATCAATGATGAGGAAATTAATTTTGTTGCATATGCGTTTTAGAATACAGTACACCATATTTTTAGTTCTTTACCATTAGGATATTACTACCGATTGATTTACTAACGAGTGTATTTCCGTTTGTACACCCTCAACTTTCTCAAAACCGGCGTAACATGAACTCGATGTATGAAATTATTTTATCAGGTACTTATTGAAGGAATGTGTTCTACAGGTCTAGATAACATCAATTACAGTATGTTTCCAATTCTTTGTTACCGGAGGATTCAACGAAAAAGCGTAACCAGAGCCCATCTAATGGACAAGGTGATTGATTCTGAAGTAAATCACCCTCAAATGGCAGGCGCCAAAGGCTCCGCATGTTCAATGCCTGCTTGTGATGGCAAGATCATGAAGGATGAAAGAAATGATGTGATTCCATGTGAGTGTAGGTAAGTATGTACGTGCTATATATTGCTATTGCAATGCCATGTACAATATGGAAATGGATAATGATCATTTCTTAATTTTGACATTCAAGCCATATTGAGTAGGGGAATATGACGATGAAATAACTAGATTATATAAAACGGTGCAATTTGAATTACCAGGTTCAAGAATGCAGCTGCCAAACGGGATGCCAAAGAAACATGTCTGTTATGAAGAGGAATCAAATGGAGAATTTGACCACAACAGGTGGTATGAGGATGAGACGAAAGGTACCTATGGGGTTGGGAATGCATTACCAGGACCCAAGATCCAAATGTATGGATCCATGACAGTGATGCCTACTGTTATGGAGGAATGATAGACTCAATGGAATTTGATCAAGCAGGTGGAAGCCTTTAAGTTTGAGACCAAACGTACCTATGGATTCCATCCGCCATCATGATATATGCCCTTATGACAAGTGATGAAATGTTATTACAAGGAGGAATGATAGATTCAATGGAGAAGCCCTGAAGCCTTTTGCCAATTCCATAGCATCATGAGTCCTTAAGTTAGATTTTATTGTAGCTTGTAATTATTTTGTTATAATGAATTAAAATGACACTAATCTATATTAATTATAATTGTAATTGTACTTCCGCAGGTTGCTTATTGTAGTTCGGATTAGTAGTATTGTGCTTCTTTTTACACTGGAGAGTGACGCATCCAAATGAAGATGCAATATGGTTGTGGCTTATGTCAATTGTTTGTGAGATATGGTTTGCCTTCTCATGGATACTTGATCAAGTTCCCAAGCTTTGCCCAGTCAACCGTTCCACTGACCTTGAAGTCCTTCATGACAAATTCGATAGTCCGTCCCCATCCAATCCCACAGGGCGATCTGATCTACCTGGTGTGGACCTCTTTGTGTCGGTTCCCTTCTGCCGTAAACATGATATAGAACCCAGGAATCCTGAATCATACTTCAACTTAAAGAGAGATCCTTACAAAAACAAAGTGAGACAGACTTTGTGAAGGATCGCCGAAGGGTGAAGCGCGAGTATGACGAATTCAAGGTCCGGATCAATGGTCTGCCTGACTCTATCCGTCGCCGCTCAGATGCCTTTCATGCAAGAGAGGAAATCAAGGCCATGAAACTTCAGAGACAAAACAGGGAAGATGAGCCTGTAGAAACTGTAAAGATTCTAAAAGCAACCTGGATGGCGGATGGGACTCATTGGCCAGGTACTTGGTTAAATCCTTCACCTGAGCACTCTAGGGGTGACCATGCCGGTATAATTCAGGTACTAAGTAGGTCCTAGTGGTGTTTTATCCAAGTGTCAAATTTACTCTTAGAGAGATGACCAGATGAGAATGTATATTTCATACTTGATGAATGATGCAGGTGATGTTGAAACCTCCCAGTGATGAACCTCTTCTTGGAAGTGCTGATGATACAAAGCTCATTGACCTGACTGATGTTGATATCCGTCTCCCCTTCTTGTTTATGTTTTCTAGAGAGAAACGTCCAGGCTATGATCACAACAAAAAGCAGGTGCCATGAATGCCTTGGTTCGAGCCTCAGCTATCATGTCCAATGGTCCTTTTATACTCAATCTTGACTGTGACCACTATATCTACAACTCAAAGGCAATGAGGGAAGGTATGTGCTTTATGATGGATCGTGGAGGTGACCGCATTTGCTATGTCCAGTTCCCCCAGAGGTTTGAAGGGATTGATCCCTCTGATAGATATGCAAATCACAACACTGTCTTCTTTGATGTCAACATGAGAGCCCTTGATGGACTTCAAGGGCCAGTCTATGTAGGAACTGGTTGTCTTTTTAGAAGGGTTGCCCTTTATGGTTTTGACCCGCCCCGCTCTAAAGAACACCACTCAGGTTGCTGTACTTGCTGCTTTGGTCCCAGAAGAACAAGAATGCATCAATGGCAAACACCCCTGAAGAGACCGTGCACTAAGGATGGGTGATTCTGATGATGAAGATTTGGGAATGATCCTCAATCCTAAGAAATTCGGAAACTCAACACTCTTGATAGACTCGATTCCAGTGGCCGAGTTCCAAGGGCGGCCGCTTGCTGATCACCCTGCAGTGAAAAATGGACGCCTGCCTGGTGTTCTCACCATACCCCGTGAGCTTCTTGATGCATCAACTGTGGCAGAGGCCATCAGTGTCATCTCTATGAGGACAAGACTGAGTGGGGGCAGCGTGTTGGATGGATCTATGGATCTGTTACTGAGGATGTGGTCACTGGTTATAGGATGCACAATAGGGGATGGAAGTCAGTTTACTGTGTGACCAAGCGTGATGCCTTCCGTGGAACTGCTCCTATCAATCTCACTGACAGGCTGCATCAGGTCCTTAGATGGGCTACTGGCTCTGTTGAAATATTCTTCTCTAGAAACAATGCCCTTCTGGCTAGCCCAAGAATGAAATTTCTTCAAAGAATTGCATACCTTAATGTTGGAATTTATCCATTCACTTCCATATTCCTTATTGTCTACTGCTCATCTCTGGAACCAGTGCTCACTTGGCTGCTGTGGTGCAAGGTCTCCTTAAGGTGATTGCAGGTATTGAGATTTCTTTCACTTTAACATCCAAATCAGCAGGGGAAGACGAGGACGACATATATGCAGATTTGTATATTGTCAAGTGGAGCTCCTTAATGATTCCACCAATTGTTATTGCTATGGTGAACATCATCGCCATTGCGGTTGCATTTATCAGGACCATTTACAGTGCAGCCCCACAATGGAGTAAGTTCATTGGCGGAGCATTCTTCAGTTTCTGGGTAGTTATCTTCCGTTCTTTCATATAAAAGTTTCGCATCAGATGATTAGTTTACTTGGGTATTCACATTGACCCCTTGTTCATATACTTCTGAAAATTTGTTTTCTGTACGTTAATTTGTTCACTAGTCGTTTATGAGGCGAGTATCAAAGACGTTGATGGGACAGTGTTAGACTCGCATTTGAAATCTCTTTCCTCCATTCTTTGATGTTTCAAGTATGGGTATGTTTCATCTTTGGATTCGTTTTTAATAGCGGAAAAAAAAATCCTTTGTAGACAGCCACACTACGCTGTGTTTGAATGGTTGATCCATGGTACCGCATCCAGTTGCTTGAGTAGTCGGAGGAGAAAAGGGGGCATGGTTGAAGGGTTTGGTCTCGGCTGGACCATCGGGTAAGCCCAGCCCAACTCGATGCCTGGTGTGGCTGAGCCGGGACTAATCAGGTTTCTGCTAGTCTGGTTTAGACGGGACTAATTGGATATCCGGATTGGAACACAGAAAGAAACTTAATACCCTATCCTGCAGAGCAATAAGAATAACTAATACAGCCTCACAACTCAACTATAAGAACAAAAGATTGCAGCAAATTGGGTCCAGATATTAACCTAAAGGTGGGTCTATCCAGATATAAAAACAATAAGAATGCGTAATTATATGTACTTGATTCATATGTTGTACTTTTTGCTTTTAAATTCAACCATTCATTGGGATTTTCAATGATTGATTAGTGTATTAAGTGGTAAGCATATCAGACTCCTATATATATATATATAGAGAGAGAGAGAGAGAGTCCGTTAAGGTACTGAATTGGTTCGTTTTGAGGCCAGTATGGAGAATTTGAAATGCAGAATCAGTACGAAGCATACATTAAAAGGTCAAATCTGCTCAAGACCCAAGATCGTCCGGCGATACTAATTTGCAGAAGGTCTAGTTCAGTATGGATCCACACCAAGAAACCACGTCTCTTTATATTGGCACAAGTATATACTGGATCTTGGACCCATGTGGATATGGGATGTCTCGGTATGTGATGGACCCAAAAATCGCATCAGCAAAGAGGGATCCTGGCGATCTAAGCCTTCGTCATGATGCCGATAGCAAATGACAACTCGTTCTGTTTGGTGCCGCAGCAAAACTCTCAAGGCATTTCATAGTTATTGCCAAAAACTGAAAACTGCTCACAGATTCATAGTTGTAGCCTTCTTCTATAGTCAAAGGTTCTTCTTTCAATCTCCATCGCTTTTCCGGTAAGTTCGGTCTTTCTATATTCAGTTGTACAACGAAACTTACCATTACCAACTAATTAGGATGTGACCCAACTTTCAAAATTCGTCAAAAATCTTTAGTTTGAGTGGATTTTTCAGATTCTTAAATGTTTAAAAAGCTTGTCTCATTTTCTTTTGAACTTATTAAGAATCACGTAGATTCAAGCTCAAATACTGAGATGCAAAGTAAACAACCAAATATACCTTTCTGAGGGAAGGTTATAACTCATTCGATTATAGTTCAAATCGATTGATATTTTAGAAAGGTTTCTATTTCTTCTTTATAAGAAATCAAGAATTGCATGAATTGAGGTTTAGATGGAGTTATAGCAAAAGTAAACCGACCTTGTTAGGAGATTTGTAAATAGATTTCCAACTCAATCACAATAAAATTAAAAAAAATCACAAAAAATCTGATTCTTATCATTAGATTTTAATTTGGTTATATAGTCCTTTGTGTCTAGTTTCTAACACACTAAGAATCCCTTCAATTAAGGTTGTATCAAGAGAGATCCAATCAAAATACAATGACCTTATCAAGCTGTTTACCATCGATCCAATTTCTGCCTCAAGATAACCTGAAATTGGATCTTTTCTGAATTTTTGACTCGAATTGAACACAAAGCTCGATAGAAGGCCAACAAAGCTCGGGATGACTTGCAAAAAGCAAAAGATATACTTAAAAAAGTCACCAAAGCCTTGATTATAATAACCAATTCTCACTAGGATACACTCAAATAAATTTTGAGGAATCGCAACTCGCCTTATTCCCTCGAAGAATGAAGGTTTGGATTGTTGGATTTGATGCTTATTTAATGTGCATTAAATGCATGTTAGTATCCTTATATATTTAATTAATATAAGTAAAAGTCTTAAAGTGTAAAAAGTAAAATATGAGAGATTTTTGCGATAAATGATAAGATGAGACAAAGTTTAGTGATGGATGTGACAAACCCAGAAGTCCATTTATATAGTTGGTAGCTCACGAACCTTAGTTGAAAGAGCTTGGGGAGGACATGTTATACCACACATGCGCGTGCACACATGTTGGGCTTAGGCTTATGGTTTGAGTTTGATCTATCTTTTTTGTACGAAAAACTTTTGATCTAATGATCAAAATTTTCTCGGTTATAGATAGGGATAAGATGAGGCAGTTCCGGATAAGGTGGGCCTGTTGAAGATAAGACAAGACAGTTGAGGATAAAGCGATGCATTGTTTGGATCGGATCTATGATCCGTGATCCAAACACACACCTATAAATAGGTGATTAGGGGTCTTCTCCCGTGATCCTGCCTCTTTGCTCGTGGTTCTGTCCTTGTGCCCATGGGAAGTCCCTCTTTTTGCTCCAGCCATAGGCGACTGAAGTGTGGTTGAGGTCGACTCGATATGTGTTCTTCGAGGCGCATATACCTCTACGTACTCATAACGGAGCACTGATTTCTCTAAGCCAAGTTCGCAAGAGCAATTCACACAGATAAGTATCTGATTTTGCTTTTGCTTTTGCTTTTATTTTTCGTATGACTTGATTATGACTTATTTTAGATTTGTGACTGTTGTTTATGATTGGGACATATTTATATTTATTGCATATTATGCATGTATATCTATATCTATGGATACATCTATATCTATGGATCTTATCAACATGGATCAATACCTCACACTTCATATCTAACGGGACCATACGTGCCATCCTGAATTGAGTCGTCATCGAGGACAACAATAGTATTGTGGGGTTGGATGAGCCAAGCACACGATGCGGAAGAACTGCTTCTCAACCTTGAGAACCCGCCCCATGGAAGGGAAGGGTGGGTTAGTCGCATACCGATGGGTAGCGTTTAGAATTGAGAGAACGGACGGGACTATCTTTATCAAGCCTCGCTTGATGGGTCACAAATTTTTTTTCCAGTCGATGGGACATGCTTGGAAATAAGGCTTAATTTACTCCGCGAAACCGAATAAATTAAATAAGATTTTCTATACTTGTGGGATAAGTTCCAATAGAAACTACAATTTTATATATATTATACCTATAATGTAATATTATATTTGATGATTTAACAACGCTTACGAGGGTTTTACCTGTTCCAAAAGAATTATTGAACTGTCAAACGAAATGTTATTTCAATGGTTATATAGTAATATTTTTCAAAGCAACAAATATAACAATTGCTTATGTAGACAAAGATAACATTTTACATCCATTGGTAGGCCTAATTAACATAAAAAACTGATGTACATATAAATTATTTTTTTTATGAAAACCTAAGAAATAAATAATTATGTACGCGGTCGTTTGGGGATCATGACATCTGTTTTCCCAACCTTGTCTACCTACATACGAAAATTGAGGTCCATTAAGTTAGAATAACCAACGCGACTTAAAGCGCATTAAATATGTTTTTCTCATTTTTTTTGCGTTATTTCCCCTCCAAGTTATGTCATCTTAACTTGGGATAAGTATACATGAATTCTTTATCTTCCTAAGATTCATTGTTATGTCATCTTAACCGTTAACTCAACAGAAGCTATATGATTCTTTATTATTTTCTTTCAATACTTTTGTGATCTTCGTTTCACTCTTTTTAACATATCAACTACCTAATTAAGTGGGCGTGAGACTTAAATTCCATAGAGTTCGTCTCGGTACCAAGCAGTTATAGAAAATCAACCAGAGATCGTTCGTAAAACTAAGTTTTTCACAAGTCCTCCTGGAACAAATTTAGGTCTGGACCCACGCGGAACTTGGAGAAATCATGGCCCCTTCATACGGTTGGAGATGGTACCATGAGGTTCCACTCCAAGTGAATCCCGGTTTGATAAAGACGTTCCTCCTTCCCCCACCTTGGGGTTGATCGGAAGGAACCTTAAACGTTTAGGTTGTAGTTGTGGCTTCCTAAGGCAAGGTAAACGAAGGAACTTGCTTGTGATCAGGCTAAGTTCGTGCTCGCTATACGCCATGAGCAAACGGAACACAAGTTGGCTCGTGAAGGTCGTCTATGTTCGGTTCTGTTCAGCTCATATTAGGCTCGTTTAGTTAAGTATACATCAAATGTGTTTAGGTCGACTTAGTTTAGTTTGTACAAACGGAACACAAGTTGGCTCATATTAAGCTCATATTAACTAAGCTCATATTAGGCTCGTATATGTACAAACGGAACACAAGTTGGCTCGTGAAGGTCGTCTATATGAACTTGTTTAGTTTGTACATACAATTTTATGTACATATACGCCGGAAAATCACGTTGATCCCACATTTAACTTGTTCAAGTTAGCTCAGCTTTGGTTCGTGTTCATGTGCCCGTGTTAGGGTTCGGTTCATGTGTAGCTAATAGCCAAACATGAACAAGATTTTGAATCGATGGACGAGCCAAAAACAGACCTTGCTTGGTTCAGTGGGCTAGCTTACCGGACCTACTTTGGCCCAGCATCGCTCCGTCGTCAGCGAAGGGGAACGAATTACGAAAATGCCCTCAACGTTGTATTTATAGCGGTGCGTATCGGGGGACGTTGACCAATTCCGTCTTCCCGCCTCTTTTCCAAAATCCCTCTCCTTTGCTTCTGGTAATCTTCACCCCTTATTCCCTTTCTTCTTCTTCTTCTTCTTCTTCTTGTGTTGGTGATTTCTGATGTACTCTCAAATTATAGAGGGCTTTTGGATGTGATTGGAAGGGAATTCAGTGTTGTGTAAGTACTCACAACGGATCATCTGTCTCATAGTTCTTTGTGTCGTTTTCCTGGTATATATAGAGAGAGGATCAGGTTTTTTAGTTGATCTGTGTTGCTTTTCTTGTGGATGAGCAGATCGGACTCTGACCGTTCTTTTCTATTCTTTCGAAGTAAACTGATGTTCTGCGTAGATCATAAGTGATTTCTTTGTCTTCTAATTTTCTGATCACTTCATTGAATTTACGTGTAGGTCGGTGCACTGATTGACTGTTCTGTGATCTCAGCACTGAAATCCAGAACAAGCTGTTGAGCATCATCCATAGAAATTTGCAATGGCTGCAGCTCCTGCTAATGATTCTTTCAGGTCTACTAAACTCCGTCGATATTCCGACGATTTTGATCATCAACCGAGACCTGTGCGCCGCCGAGCTCTTACTGGCCAGTATGAAATTGTCGTTGAAAATGGTGATATTTCTCAACGATTCTAAGATGGCTGATATGGTCGAGAAACACTATGTCGCAACTTCCATCTTCACTGGTGGTTCCGGTAGAGCAATCAAAGCCCACCTCTTAGAAAAGCTCATAGACTCAGAAGAGGAAGGCTCGTGCTGTAGAATTCGTGGTTGCAATGGAGATGTGATGAGGGATGAGCATGGGAACAAATTAATGCCATGTGTTTGTAAATTAAAATTGTGTAGAGAATGTTATAATGAAAGTGTTCAGGAAGGTAGCATCTGCCCTGGTTGTAAGGATCCGTACACGCTTGAAGTCGATCAGATGAGTTCGGAACATGTTCATCAAGCGCCCCTCCATCATCCACCTTCAAGTGAAGAGAGTAGATCTCCTGTGGAACCATTTATACAGTCCGAACAAACAAGGAACCAAACGAGGGACTCTGATCATGATAGGTGATCGTCCGGGAGCAATATCAGGCCCAATGGCGCAGGTGGCGGGGGTGAGGATGGTGAGCAAGCAGAGTCATCTTCGAGGAATTCGGACAAGCCATGGAGTCCATTGACTAGGAAGCTGAAGGTTTCTGCTTCTGTTCTGAGCCCCTACAGGTACAACAGCATTGGTTTTCTTCTACTTGTTTGGACCCTATGCAACTCATATTCTGGTTTCCTTCCATTTTCTTGGACCCTGTTCGTATGCTCGCTTGTGTTGTCATGTGTGAGGGAGATAGTTGACTAATTGCAGCTGCGATAAGGCAGAAGAATACTGTAGTTTTATACTCAAATTTTGGTTCATCTAGCTCTTATTCATGATGAAGAAAGTGAGTTTTTTTGGCACTGTCGTTGTGTCAATTAATTGCATTTGTTCCATCTTGCATACCCCACAATGTGCTTTAAATTTCCTCAATAATTTAAATGTCACATTATTGCATACTGCCTTCACTTTACTGGTGGATAATATCCCATAATTTGTGTTTCCTGAAAATGCATGTTAATACAGGATAATAGAGTGTTGTATTCTCACAAATTTTGACTTATGTCTTCTACTGACACTAGTGTGTCGCACATTAGAAACATGAGCTACATCTGGCAGGGCCTTCTGAGTGATGGTGAGTCCGATTCCCGGGCGTGCATGGGTGCAGGGCTTCGTTCTCCCCTTATTCTAAATAACATAGATCAGAACACATTCAGCTCAGCGTATAAATCCAGTGTTGTTGTTTTCTCTAAATTCGCAGGCTTCTCATATTCATTCGTGTCGTGGCTTTGGGCTTCTTCCTCATGTGGAGGCTCAGACACCCAAATCACGACGCGATCTGGCTATGGGGAATTTCCGTGGTCTGTGAAATCGGGTTCTCGTGCTCATGGCTGCTGGATCAATTACCGAAGGTTAATCCCATGCGTCGATCCACCGACCTCGCGGTCCTCAAAGAGAAATTTGAAGAGGAGAGAAAATATGAGATCCCTGGAATTGATGTGTTCGTTACCACCGTTGATCCTCAGAAAGAACCACCACTTGCTACGGCAAACACGTTGCCGCCGACTACCCCGTTGGCAAACTCGCTTGCTACGTTTCAGATGATTCCGGTTCTTTACTCATCTATGAAACCCTGCTTGCGGCCGCTAACTTTTCTCGGATCTGGGTTCCTTTCTGCCGAAAGCACAATATTGAACCTAGGTACCCGGAGAGCTATTTTAACTTGAGTGGCGATCCGTTCCGGGGGAAGACCAGGCCGGATTTTGTGAGGGATCGGCGCAGGGTGAGTCGCGAGTATCTTGAGTTCAAGGTTCGGATCATTGCGTTGCCCGAATCCATCAGGCAACGCTCTCAACGTTTCAACAAAGGACAACGGGAAAATGGTGGTGCCGCTCGTAGTGAAAATGGCGATGAAGATGAGAAACCTCCCAAAACGACTTACATGGCAGACGGGACTCATTGGCCCGGAACTTGGATCCGTCCTCGTCCTGACGATTCACGAGGCGATCATAATGGAATCATTCAGGTAAAGGTTCCTATTAATCACCCTGTTCAGTGAAATTTCGTTGCTTTAAGTAGGGCTGGTAAATGAAGCGAGCTTCTTTTAGGTTGACTCCCTTTACCTCGTTCTGACTCGTTTCATCTTCAGTACATAACCAATATGAGATTAACATGACCATGGTAGCTGGACTCAGCTTTGTCTCCTAAATGCATGGAGAATTGTTCAGGACAATTTTGAACAGAGGATGTTTGTGGGTGGTTCGGTCACTCATTGGTATGAAATTGTTCCGACTCCTGCAGCTCGCCGACTAGACCTATCTTTTGGATTTCGGTTTCTTTAGTAATGAAATTAGGAGTGAAGTTATTTGCTCGACTCTTGGGAACCCGATCTAACCTGCCCAAAAGGGAGAGAATTGCCGGTTTGTTTCTGTTAACGGATGATGGAATATCTTTTGACTGTTACAGGATAACAAATACCCAACACTCTCTGGGGTTGCCTCAGGATAAGTTGGGGCCTAAAGCAAGAATTGGCTAGACTTACAATTTTGAGGCCTAAAACCTTAAAAGTTTTGTAGCTTAAAAGGTATATGTCACAAGTGTCGATATAAAATTTTGATCCTAAATTCCTTTTCTGTTATCAAGATGGGTTGGACAGACCCCTGACCAGGGCCTACAAAATTCATACTATAACGAGTTCAAAATTTAGAGGCTTAAAACGGTTGCCTTAGTGGTTTTATCCACGAGCTACTTTTCGACTCTCTCTCTCTCTCTATATATATATCTAGTATATATATAGAGTGAGTGATTGGATCTTATTTGATGTTGTTTATGAATGTTCGATCATTATTATTTGAAAGTATGAGTATAATAATTTTATTCTTCATTCTTTTATAAAAAATTCTATTTTTTTAAATTATACTATGTTACTAAAAAGCAAGTAAGATGAGGATGTCATCAGTAAGTAGGATCCAATTTTCACACACACACACATATATAATTTCAATCACCTAGCTTAAAAGGATCCAATTTTCACACACACACATATATAATTTCAATCACCTAGCTTAAAAGCTTTTCCATCTTTGGAAAATGTTAATTTTAATGTAGAATTGTTTTTAAGTTTGACATTGGGGCACGGGAGCCCCATAAATCCCCATACCGTCTCCCTTACCCTTTTCCCCTGGTGTCTCTACGAAATACCGATTTAGTGTTGCGGTATAGATTGAGACACAAAATTAAGGTTATGAGCCGGGTGTAGGCATGCCCGTCCTCATGCTTTCCTGTTGTCATCCCTAACATTTTTTCACTTAATTAGCATTTGACAAGACCTTTTCTGAACCTTATGGCTCTGTAGGTGGTTTTATACCCCCCTCAGAAAGAGCCACTGACAACAACTGAAGAAGCTGGGAGTCCCCTGGATTTCTCTGAAGTCGACGTGCGTCTTCCTCTTCTCATTTACGTCGCTCGAGAGAAACGTCCCGGCTATGACCACAACAGGAAGGTCGGCGCCCTGAACGCCTTAGCCCGTGCTTCTGCCGTCATATCCAACGGGCCGTTCACTCTCAATCTCAACTGCGATCACTACGTTTACAACTCTCAAGCACTAAGGGAAGGAATGTGCTTCATGATGGACAAAGGCGGTGACAAAGTCTGCTACGTTCAGTTCCCTCAACGTTTTGAAGGCATCGACCCCTCAGATCGCTATGCGAACCACAACACCGTCCTTTTTGACGTCAATATGTGGGCATTCGACGGCCTTCAGGGCCCCGTTTATGTGGGTACCGGCTGCATGTTTCGTAGAACTGCCCTCTATGGGTTCGACCCACCGAGCTCTAAGCGAAGGACTGGGTGCTGCAGTTGGTGCTTTCCTCGTCCTAAGAGATCACCTGCGAAACTGAGTGAGGATCTGCTCCCATTAAGGAATAACGATGCGAATGCTGAGCATCTCACGCACGTTACAGATCTTCAGAGATTCGGGTCAACACAAGCTCTATTGAGGAGATTTGGAAGCTCAGAAATTCTAGCTAGATCGATTCCCGAAGCTGAACTGCAAGGGCTTCCTCTTGCTAACCGTCTATCTATTGAGAGCGGTGGAAGATCCTCTGAACTCTTCCTTGATGCTAGTAGAATGGGAGAGGCTGTGAGCATGATTTCGTGTTGGTTTGAAGATAGAACAGAGTGGGGGAAAGAGCTGGATGGATTTATGATTGCATTACTGAAGACATTGTCACTGGTTATAGAATGCACAACAGGGGATGGAGGTCGGTTTATTGTGTGACCAAGCGTGATGCCTTCAGAGGAACTGCACCTATAAACCTGACAGATCGGCTGCATCAAGTGCTTCGGTGGGCGACTGGGTCTGTCGAGATTTTCTTCTCCACGAACAATCCTCTGTTCGCGAGCTTGAAGATGAAGCTCCTTCAAAAGATTGCTTATCTCAACATCGCCATTTATCCTTTCACTTCCATATTTCTCATTGTTTACTGCTTGGTGCCTGCCATGTGTCTGTTCTCAGGCCAATTCATCACACAGACTCTCAGCATAGCCTTTCTGCCTTATCTGCTGGCTATCACTCTCACGCTATGCCTACTTGCCATCTTGGAGATCAAATGGTCAGGGATTAGTCTTGAGGAATGGTGGAGGTGTGAGCAGTTTTGGTTCATAGGGGGGACGAGTTCGCAAGCAGCTATCTTTCAGGGTATTCTGAAGGTGATTGCAGGGGTTGAGGTTTCATTTATCGTAACTTCGCGATCGCACAGCAATGATAAGGATGATCAATTTGCTGAGCTCCATGCGGTGAGATGGACGTCCCTGATGATCCCTCCCATTACCATCATAATGACGAATTTGATCGCAATCTGTGTGGGGTTCGGTCGGACAATGTACAGTGTGATTCCATGGAGCAGGCTGATAGGAGGAGCGTTCTTTAGTTTCTGGGTTGTGGCGCATCTGTTTCCCTTCGCCAAAAGGATGATAGGTCGGAGGGGACGCATACCGACTATCGTCTACATCTGGGCTGGCCTCACGGCGATCATCATCTCCCTTCTGTGGATTGCCATCAGCCCTCCTTCTTCATCAAGGAATTTGCCTGATGGTGGTTTCCAGTTTCCCAGAACCCTCTTCTGAATAAATTATATGTATACATTCTTCAGTAGTAGTAGTTACTGGCAAAAGTGAACTATTCTGAACCCTGATCATCATCTCCCTTCTGCACAAACTTGCTAGTTGGTTTTAGGAGGCAACAATAGTTTTTATTTATTTTTATGGTTAACCTCATCTGTATTGTTATCGATGTAAAAGCGTGTTTGGATTGGAATGTAGATTGAATTTAAGGGAAACACAATTCAAGTTTGCTTTCTAACTTAATTTCTCATGTTGGGATTTAACTTTTCCAAATTTCGTTGTCTTTGCATCACTTAGGGAGGCAATCGTGATGCCCCACGTAGTAAAAAGCATGTAAAACCCTGATCATCATGATGGGCTCATTCGTGTTTGGTTGATGATCTAAACAAAGTGAACATAATCTGGCTTTAAGCTACGCTAACTGAAAAACATGTTCAATTCCGCTTGGCTCGTATTAGCTTCCTTTGTTCAGTATATCCTACTTTATATGCAAATTAGTAAACATACACTTTAAAACCATATTTATTTAATTGATTGGGTGCGTATATAACGTAACTAAATGATCAAAGCTTTAAATTTACTAGAAAACTATGTGAAACATAAAGTATGGACTTGATTTCGAATTGAAAAATAAAATTCCCACTCGCTATTATACGTGTCACATTTTTAACTTAGCAGCTCAGATAATTTTTTTTGATGTGGACAGGGATTTGCATTATCTGCCGTCGTGATGGACGGCAAAAGTTCTTTAGGGGGGTGTTTGTGTCACCGGCCTGCACAGACCCCATTCATTATATTTTGTGTTAAAAGCAACAGACCCACGTCTTGCACCTCAGGCACGATGCTTGGGCCCGAGCTGATGTGGCCATGTTCGTTGTGCTGTGCGGGCTGCTTTGTCAAACAGTGCCTTAGGTTCTTACCGTGCGCTCTTCATGCTGGATCTCAGCTAGTGGTAGTTCCATTCCATATCTGAAAAGCTTTTAAAATGAAAGTGACCATCAAATTAGCAAATATCTCACGGTTCACATCATATATATATATATATATATATATTCAAAGTTGGAAACCCTGACATTAAATTGTCCTTACATTTTCTAGGGAAAACATCAAACTACTATAGTGTGATTTACCGAAAGTTCTTGATAATATGTATTTTGATAAGAAGATACCATTAAAGTTGAAAGATAAATATTATAAAACAACAATTAGGCCTGCTATGTTTTATGATTTTGACTATTGGACAGTTAATCATCAACATGTACAAAAGATGTCTTTGGTTTATATTGAGTTAACTACTAATATGATACATGGTAGGACTATGTGGAAACAAATAATTCATGTAGCCGACCCCATGTAGTATGGGAAAAGGCTTAGTTGTTGTTGTCTTGATAATATGTATTTTAGCTTAAATGACGTTTCAAAACTCATTACTTTACTATCATGTTATAATGCCGGTAGCATGAGGTACCTTATATAACACATCAGTATTGCGTCATTGTCACGTTAACGGTTGTACCACATTGTAGAAAGTGAAATACATGACATGTATTAATATGAAGTTTTCCCTATTTTTTACTTATACTTAGTGGGTGGGCTGCTATTTTATCGCTCAACTTCGATATAATGGAATCCTCATGTAATTGCTAATGCATCATGATTAAGATGAAGGTATATGTGTTTCAAGAAAGGTGCACATGGATTTGGCAGGGCTCTCTAAGTCCCACGTCTCAAGTGATGAGTTAGGTTCCTGCCGTGTGCATGCATGGTTGTCTGTTAGGATTCAACCTCCTATTGTAACAAAAAACGATCAGAAAAGGTCTAGAGTATAACCTAAACTGCTCTCTCTCTCTCTCTCTCTCACACACACACACACACACAGATGAATCACTCTAAGGTTATTGATCAAAACTAAGATTCTCCAGGTGGGCTAGGTATGACTGACTATGTCAACAATGTCCAGTTTAATTCAGACCCATCAATCTCCACCCCATATTATAATTAGTTGTAAGTAATTATATCAAATGACCCATTGGATTATGTTCAATTAATGATTCAGTTATAATTTTATAATATAGAATCTCAATATATCTAAATGCTGATTAGGTACTAACTGCTTCCTGCAGGACAACTCATAATTGTAGCATGAACAAGTATAGTTTATGTGCAAAAGACCCAGGTGAAGAAGCAACTGCGGTGCCTTACGTGACCTGCTTGATAAAACTATGGACACACTTAGACACGATTTTGTTCAATCTAGCACCTTTATATCAACACCTTATTCCATGGCTGAGTTGTGAATCTACATTTTGAGTTTGTTGCTACAAAGTGCCGTTCTATTGTGTAAGAAAAAATGACGATGCTTCTGTTAGCCAGTTTGATTTGAAATATCATCAATCGATGATTATCTTTCAGATGACCTTGTCGGACCTACCATTACTCGTGCTCTTAGTCTTTTTGTTAAAGTAAACTTCAATTTTCAAGTTCAATTTCTGTCAACATATTCATGGGCATGAAGTCAATCATCAAAGTTATATTTGATTCATGATATAAGTTAGAATTTAAGGTTTAAATCCATATGAGTTTGTAATCATGGTTTCAAGCATGTATGATTTATGAATGGTACTTACGTTTGGGTTTTCATGCGAGACACAATAGCAACCCGACCTTGTCCTGCATAATCCATGATAAGGCTCTTCATTTAGACCATGACCATTGGGCTGTGTAGATCATATAGAGCACGCTCATCAGGCTAAGTGGGTCAACCCGAACTTGTTGTACATAAGGGAGCGTTATCTGGAACCATAACTCGACACCTGGCGTTTTGACTCATGATTGGTTAGGTGGAGAAAATTCTTTCGCACCCAACAGAGTACGTGGGGCCTATGCTCATTCTTCCGTAGGAAGACACGTCATCGAAAGAAATTGTGATGATCGGGCTGCCAGAACTGCACTGCGGTGGCCACGTGGAAGCAGGTGGGCGATGATCGATGGGATTGGGACCCACACGTGTTCTTTTGTCAAGAGTATCAAAGCTTCCCAGGATAACTGCAATCTTGTGGATTCCTTCTTCATACCCTAGATTACTAAATTACCCCTATTATTACTTTTACAAGGACCGCGATGTCCACCACCGAGCTCTTCTCCTGTCTGGGAACAATCGGCTTTTCGGAGCATCCAATCCGGATCCAGTGCATACATAATCATTCAACTTGGCTGGCTTGTACATGATGACAAGGGTGGTGATCGATTGAGAGTCTTGGGGTTCCTCGTAATGAAATGGGAACAGTAAAAAGCGAATTATTTTTTATTCGATTATAAGACCATCAAAATCGATACTTGAAACTGTTTGATAGTGGTGGCCTCAAAGACCGCTTAATGGACTCGTGGCAACTAGATCTGATTGTGCATGTGAAGAATGCGATGAGTTTGAGCTGACCAGCATTGGTCATAATCCACTGGAACCTGCCCTGGGTTCGGTAAGCACAACCAAGGTTCAGTCTCGTGTGGACATAGAACTGGTTGACATTCGGCCAGTTGCTAAAAACCGTATTCAATGAACAAATCTTCCCTTTTTGTTTGTTTGAATTGACTTCGGTGTTCACATTCTTTCATCTGATTTGGTTCGGAATTTGGATCCAATGCATGCCCAACAAAAACCAGTCTCAGTGCACTTAAACATGTAGTTCTCTCTCTCTCTCTCTCTCTCTCTCACACACACACACACACACATATATATATACTCAGTGATCTGAGGTTTGGTTGTTACAGCCATCTTCTTACATCGAAACCATTTGATCTAAAATTGATTTCTTGCAAAATTGTTCACTTGAAATGTGCATCTGTAAGGTCACGAGGTTAGATAAATAAAAATCCATGTTTGTGAGTTTTAACTAGTGGGCACTACACAAGTTGAAGTCATGAGTTCGATACTGATAGTGTGCATCAGCTTTGGCATGCCCAATGTGAAGAGTTAAAATGGAAAACCAAATATTTCAAAAAGGCAACTTGTTCTCTCCTAAACATGGGCATGGTCAGACTTCCAATTTATCCGAAGAGGAAGCACATTAATCAGTCACAACACATGCACAACTGAAACCAAAAAAAAGTTTGCACTCAAAGCATTAGCTCACCTGGCATGGGACTGGACTCAAACGACGAAGTAATGAGTTCAATAGCTAGCTTATGCACACTTGACTTTGGCGATTTTCTATGGTGATACACACAGTGGTGCTTTTCTTTCTTCTTTCTTCTTTCTTTTCTCCTTTTTCTTTTTTAAGGTTATTATACTAAAAATAAACTCCCATCTTATCAGCCAACGACAACTGGTGAATCCGGATTGAACTAGAAACGGAGACCCAAACCTGTAGACCATCCAGAAGCATCAGGCTCTCGAGCTTATGGGCGCCATGGTTATTACCTTCATGCAGCACATGTTCAATCACAAATTCTCAAACCCTGTTTTCGTCTTTCAAAACCGGGTTTTGTGAAAGCGACTCGGTCAATGTCTCAGAATGAGGTCATTTTGGACATAATATTATATGGGCATTTCCGGTAAAACGCAGCACCGGCTTTTCTTCTTGGTTGGTCGACTGCTGCTTAACTACCCCTCCTCGTAACCTAATTTCCCAGTATTAAAATATTAAATAAAAAGTAAATCAGTTAAAAATTTGTAAAAAGGAAAAAGGAAGACAGAATGGTACAGTTAGTCAACGTTAGCACCCTTTTGCCGTCTGACGCCGTTAAGCGCGATCAGTAAACCGTGTCAGAACTTCCAACCCGGATATGATTCTGGTTGACCCATAATAGCCCGTAAAGTTTGTTTCCGAGCAGTCAGTCATATGCGCACCAAGAGCAGTAGCTCACCCGGCTGGGGGTCAAGTTGAAAGTCATGCATTCGACATTAGGTATGTTTATCGCTTCTTTTCAATATTTTTATGATTTTATGATGTTTATTGTATAATTTCTGGTGTTGTTTTCACCGATATTCAAGTCATCCTTGAACTTGTTGATCTAAGAGTTTTTAATATGTTTAATTTCATTTATTAGTTACATTTTTTTGTTGGTTTTGGTTCAATTAATTCTATAGATACTTTTTCCTGTTATAAACTTGGTTTCAACCCGATTCTTAAGTTGTTTTTCTTTTGTCACAAACGGAGGCTGAACCCTAATATACACGCATGGCACCCCCGGGAATCGAACTCACCACTACAATGTGGTGGGTGAAAGGGTCGTGTCACTTTGAGCTAGTTCTGGGTGAATTCTCAGGTCGTTTCGTTGAGGTCTCAATCAATTGAATCGATAAACCGTGGCTCCTTCGGACCCGAGTGTGGCAATAACACATCCGGATAGCGGACGCTTCTGCTTAATCCTAGTCGTCCGTAGGATGATGTTGAACGGTAAGGATTTTGTGTAGAACCGCAGACGCTTTTTGTTAATCCTAATCGTCTAGAGAAATGAAATTCGACGGTTACGATTCGATGTAGGGTGTCGAGATTTTCCAAGTATGCGAACTTCGGGACCAGGTCAAGACACGAAAACGGCTGAAACGTCTTTCCATTAGAGACCGTCGAGGAGAGCGAAAATACCTAAGTTACCCTCACGGTGGCTTCTTGGTCTATACTGGAGATCATGTCAACGGTGAGGGTGTTTTGGTGTTTTCGCAGTAAGTTCGGTTAAGAACATTAACGGAGTTGAAAAGGGATACATTAGTCATTAAGATCATTTTGAATGGCATTTTCCGTCTTGGAAAAGGGAAGATAAGAAATGGGGGCGGCCAGGTCAGACTCTTCTCCTTCTGCTACTTCCCATATAAAAGGCATTAGCAGAACGCAGAAGGCAACGAAGAGACGTGTGAAGTAAGAGAGCGCACAACAAACCAACTATGAAGCGTAAACTTTTCCCTTATCCAGCGACGTGCGCCGTGGCCGTGGCCGCCGTTGTCGTCGTCTTCCTTTCTTCCCTTTCCCTCGCGTTCAACGTCTCGACGCTCTCCTTCAACGAAGGCTACTCGCCTTTATTCGGACACCATAACGTCCATCTCTCTGATGACCAAAAATCTGTTCGTCTTCATCTTGACCGATCCACTGGTATGACCGGAGGGAAGACGTTGAAGTTTTCTGATCTTGTTTTTGATAAATTTTGTTTCCTTTCAAGAAGATCACGAAGAGAGAATTCTGATCGTCAGGTTATGTTGATGTGCAGGATCGGGTTTCATTTCTAAAGAATTTTATCACCACGGCTTCTTCAGTGCGAAAATCAAGTTGCCATCCGAGTACACTGCTGGTGTCGTCGTCGCCTTCTACGTAAGATAGAACGATTTCTTTTCTTTTCTCGCTTTATTTGTTCGTTCTTTTCCTTGTTGACCTATGACGTGCATCTGCGTGATTTATGAAACTTGTTATTCGTTAACGAGGTTGCTGGGCTTTGAATTGATGAACTTTGAGACTTTTCCTGGATGCAATCTTAGAGTTTATCTAATTGTTTTCTCAAGTAACCTTAAATCTTTGTGATTTCCTCGTTTCTTCGAGTTCGTGATCCTACTTTCAGGATTTAGCTTGTTCGTGAATTTTCATCTTCTTTCTGATAGCAAGCTTTTCGGAAAGAAATTCAAATTCTATACGAATTCCTCGAATCATGTATCAAATTCTGGCGCTGCTTTTTGTAAACTTTTGATTCGATTCTGGAAGTTTAGCTAATTTTTCCTTCCCTACCTCAGTGACAAAGTAAAGCTATATTCTTGGGCCTGGTTAGTTTTTAAAATCATTTCTTCCTCTTTCCGTTAGCTCCAGGGAGGAGTTTGCAGTTTCCAAGTTTCCTAGACATCAAGCTCCTAAATTTGGAAAAAGAAGATGAACTCATTTCTTTCATTTCTCTTCCAAGAAAGCTCCCATAGAGGCTTGTTCACTGTAGAACAAGCTGTGCCAATCGTTAGCTAAGCAGCTTTCCCCTGGAAGAGGTCCGTTTTCCTTTGCAAGGAGAAGTGAACCTAATTGAGAGGGAATTTCTTAAATTCCCTATAAATAAACAGCTCATTCTGTAAAAAAATAATTAAAGCGACAAAAGTCCCTCATTTTCCTTAAATACCTAGTGCAATTACTTTGGGGCAGTGCAGATGAAAATTCAAAAACATCACCTATCGAGCTTTTACAAGCTTAACTGCCTCGAGTATTAAACTATGTTTTCTGTTCATCTCTTATGGTTTAACGAACCGAGCTTGGGAACATGTCTCCTTTATCTTGGAAAGGAAGCCTGGACGGTGAAGATGGGTGGAATTCTTCTTCATCTATTTGTTGAAAAAGGAGAGCAGGAACTTTCCATTATTAATTCTAAGTAATTTTTTGATTCGGTCTTTTAGATTCCGTTCATGCACGCGTGCATGGTCAGGACTCTAACTTCTCTGCAGTAACTGAGGTTTGGCCCGCCCATCATAAAGATGATATTACTATGACCAAGAAATATCGACCATGTCATCTTGCATATGATGAGCTATCCAACACCACAACGGCAGCCTTTCATCAAAATCCATTTAGACGTCCAGGAATTCTTTTTGGTAAATAGTCATGCGAATTGACTTTACCAATGGACACTTGAATAATACGCACGTAACTTGGACGAAAATGATAAAACATGATTTTGCTTTTTTAAGTTGAATAATGACAACAATTGAATCCAAGGATTAAGAATTTAAGGTGGAAAAATATTTGGTTTAAGTTTGGCCATTGAGGTGCACGATCTAATGGGTCGGGTTTGTGGTTTTGGTTCAGACATCAAATGGGGACATCTTCGAGAAGACGCACGACGAGCTGGATTTCGAGTTCCTAGGAAACGTCCACGGGAAAGATTGGAGGGTTCAGACGAACGTATACGGCAACGGCAGCACGAGCCATGGCAGGGAGGAGAGGTACCTGCTGTGGTTCGACCCGTCCGAAGACTTCCATCGCTACAGCATCCTCTGGACCAGCACCACCATCATGTACGTAACAGTATTCTCTTGATCTCCTCCACACAAGAACCGAATCCGTGGATCCATGGATCCTGAGTACATGTCTGGAAAATCCATGGTGGCCCGGGATTTTCTTTTTAATACTGAGTAGGTTTTCGTTTTCTACTAGCGTTCAAGTTTTCCAACTTTTAATGGTGTTCCCATTGATTAGACGGACGGCGTTTTACAACGTTTAATTGGAGATTTGACTTGGCCACGGAAGGATTCCGTTTCCTACCTTGTTTTCCGGTATAAATGTGACCAATTTATCGAGGAAAACTATAGGGACGTAGTCTTATTAGTATCTTCTTTTATATTAATGGTAAGGCGTTGGTAGATATCTGCCATCTATTTATGCTATGAGTATCGAACTTGAGACCCCTCACTTAAAGGACTTTTTGAGTCGAACCCTAGCCAGGGAAGCCATGATTCGCTCGGAAACCTTTTCTTTTTATGGTTACAAAGGGAGGATCGAAGCCTAAAAAACACTTGTTTTCATAGCGACTATGTTAAAGATCAAGGATCCATAATTCGTAACGTCCAGAGCCACTAAATATTGATTTTCATAAAATCATAATTAATTGTTCAAATATCATCATCTCAATCATTTTTCTCTTTAATAGACCACAAAAGATTTGTCTCGTCACAGTGACAAACTACAAAATCACTAGAAACAAATATCACCAAATTGTAGTGGATGGTGGGCTTTGTGCCTTTGCTAATATGATCATACTGGATAAGATCATAAGGAAAGGCCCGGGCTTTCCCCAAAAATCAAGAGAATGGTTGCTCTTAAACCATATTAGACACACAAGCACACATATATCACACAATTGGAGTTTTGATTTGTCTAGCATTCAAAAGCAGCCAATGTGTGGAATTTAGATAGTGCTGTTGAAAAGCTGGTGACATGCCCGTGAGCATGACCTCTTCTCATAATGACGAATTTTTTTTCTTTATTTAAATTCAAACGCGGACAGAAGGAACCAATCTTCGGCCCATACAATGGGTCCACACCAATATGGAAAGTACACGCCAATTGTTCCACGCATTTTTGTGTGCCGTTGCAAGCTTCCTCTTGTTTATGTTTTCCTTTCCGGTACCAACTTTTTCAAGAATAACAAGACCCGATCTTAATTTTAGATTTGTTAAATTGAATCATCACCAACTCTTTATTTCTTTGCTAACGAGGCCACTCCCAGTTGCTATGGTCTACAGAAGTTAACATGAATTATTTTAATAGTATATTGAGTTCTTGTTCAAGGTTTTGCTTTCTGTTTAAATTATCATATTCTGATTTGTTCATCCTTCTTTCAATAATTGAGGCAAACCAAGTCATGTATGTGCAAATATCTTTTAGCGGCCATGTAGAGCTCCGGAAGGGCTCCAAATTGTTTTAAGAACTAGGAAACATGTTAGTTATAAGATAGAGTTTAATGATGACTAAGAATCCATATATATATATATGTATGTATTGGGGGGACCAACCTTGATAATTGAAACCACCATCGCTTTCCGGTAATGCTGAACGTATATCTATGGGAAGGGGGGGGGGGGGGGGGGGGGTGTGGAAATCAATGGTGGGGCATGCTCCAGCATGATGCCAAGCATATTGTAAAGCTTTTCTTTAGCAATTTGCACCAACCTGACTCAGATTCCTGATTGTAATCTCACCCCAAAAATTGCAGTTTCTACGTGGATGATGTGCCCATCAGAGAGGTGGTGAGGACGCCGGCTATGGGTGGCGACTATCCGTCTAAGCCGATGTCACTCTACGCCACCATCTGGGATGGCTCGTCGTGGGCAACCGCCGGCGGAAAGTATAAGGCGGACTACAGCTACGCGCCGTTCGTCTCTGAGTTCACGGAGCTCGTCCTCAAGGGATGTGCAATAGACCCGATCGAGCAAGTGTCTGATGGATGCAGCGAGGAAGAACTGAGGCTTGCCAGAGAGGAGTTCGCGGTGATGACTTCGGAGAAACGGGAGGCAATGGAGAAATTCCGGACGAGATACATGGCGTACTCGCATTGCTACGATCAAGCGAGGTATCCGACGCCGATGCCGGAGTGTGTACCCGTTGCTAGTGAGAAGAAGAGATTCAGGATCACGGGGGACTCGAAGTTCAATATTGGACGGAGGAGGAAGTACTCCAAGAAGCACAGCAGAATCCCGTCAACGAGATCGCACCAGAAGGCCCCTGAGAAATAACGTGGAAGATGAAGGATTCCATCATTTTCTTTTCTGATTTTCGTTGGGTTTATTTGTCATAATCATTCAGTGTGAAGAAACGACATTGTTCCGTCTGTGTATAGCGAAATAAATCAACTCGTATAGTTAATATGCTCCATCCGTGGGTTGCTCTATAAAAGATTATTTTGTGTAATTCTTTTAGTTACTTGAATTCCAAAGAGGGCATGCACCTCTCTCCACGGCGTACGCCTGGCTCGGATTCTAAGCGAATTCGAACAAAAGACTCCATTCGTGAAAAGAATAAAAATATGTGGAGTGGGTTCTTGTTCGATGGAAGCTTGAACCGACTAGTCTTATAATTCACCTCACATTCTTTTGTATTTCCACTGTTCTAGATAGCTTTTAGTCTAATGCCTTTGGCACAATGGAGACGCCTGCATGCCTCGGGTATCGAACTCAACTTGTAAGTCGACTCATGGCAAGTATGTCGTGCGATTCCGGTCTTTTGTTTTCATTGGTTCTACATATAAATTTCTTCAGTTGTATTAGTGGTCCGTTTATTAATTACGAGCCTGTGGATGATTGGCATTTTTTGTGGGATTATAGGCAAGGTCAAGCGTTTGGATAATCCTACCTACCAGTGTAAATGCACTAAAATAACTGCGTTTAAGTCAATAATGTCCTTCAATAGCAGAAAATGATATCTAACCAAGCTTGTAACCGGGAAAAAGAGAGAGAAAATGATATCTGTCCTGCATCCAGAGCGTTAGCTTTATTAGCAGGGCTTGCTGACTCCCACGCTGTAAGCATGGTGGCAAGTTCGATTCTTGAGTGTGTAAAGGCTTCAACTTCCCTTTGTAACCAAAGGAACATATAGAAAGAAAGAAGGAAAGAATACTTCATGTGCATACTGATTCATGCTTAAATATACTTAAATATTTCTATAAATCAACGATAAAGATTTGAATTAAAAAGTTGAATAATTGAGATTTGAAATTAATATGAAAAGGCATAAAAATACTTTTCACTTTTTAAATTCAAATTTCTAACTAGCATTACGTGGTTTTAGGATTAAACCATTGAATCATATTTCATTCAATGGCCGAGATGCACGAACTCCAACTACAATTAATATTTAGTGAGAAAGCATCATTTGAAGGTTGGCACTTAGGGTTCATCTTTGAGAAAGGATCGATGACCTAAAAAAACAAGCACTAAAACAAAATTCGAGCAATTGCAGCAAGGACCCGAGAAACAATGGCTTCCTGAGCATGAGTTGCTCTGTGCGGTGGTTCCAGTCAGAGTAGTCATCTTCTTTCTCAGCAATTTCTTCTTGATTCATCTTCACCCAACTGTGATTGGTTGGTCGAGAAATCCGTCAGCCATGGTTGACAAATGTTTTTGGCAAACCATGATTGATCGGTGAAATTCATATAAATCATGATCAGTAGGTACAACCAACAATACCGATTGTTTCTAAAATTTTGATACCTAATTCCATGAACCTTTTCCAATTATGCATGAATGATGCAAGTGTATTTAAAAGCTTTTTAACCCTTTAAATTAGACATTCAAACATTTTTTCCAATTAAGCATGAATGAACCAAGCAATTTTTAGTGAAATATACGTGAAGGAAGTTCGTAGAAATTTCAACACATTAGCGTGAAAGTCCCCAAAAGAAAAAATCTTCAAAGTATGATTAGGTGCCGTAATAACTACTAAACAACCATGCATAATTGCTCGGCCATTGTCTTTGGATGCGGATGAAGCAAAAGCAGCTTAACATAGGGATGCCAAGTCCTACCCACCCCTCCCTGCCTCACGTGGTGGGACAGATTCTCAACGGAAAAAACATGCTCCGCTGCAGGGTGGCGGAAGGGAGGAAAGACTTGCAAGAGGCGCGAGGAGGGATAGGGCTTAAGGTAAACCTGTCCCGCCCCAATATATATACATTCTTCATATAAATATAAATGTATTACATATACATAATAATAACTTCTAAATAAATACCATTTAAAAGATAGTATATTTTTCAAGTATATAATATTAATTTCCCCCTTCCCCCCTAAAAATTACTTTTATAGATAGAAGTGGGGCTGGGCCGGGTTGTAACAAAGAGGGTGTGGGGTTTGATCCCAATACCCATAAGGGTGTACAAAGAAGGTGGTGGTGCGGGGCGGGTTCATGGGGAGTGAAAACCCGCCGCACCCTGACCCATTGCCAATCCTAGGTTAACATCGGAAACAAACAGCTTTTGGCAAGGAACCAACTCACAATTTTCGCTGATTTGGACCACAATTGGAGTGTTGGGGTACCATGGTTTCAGTTGATTGATGAAAATTCCCAAGATGAATGAAGCAGAAATTTCATCTATGGTTGAATGCAAGCAGAGAGAGGTCGGATAAACATCTCAGAGCTTACGAATACTGTGTGTGTGCGTGCGTGAGAGAGAAAAACAGTTCGTATATTCATACTTGATGAAGGCCAATGTTGAATAAAACAAGTATATTGGACTTAATTAAGCTGAATGAAGCCGAAAGTTCATCTAGTGAATAAAGGAATCAAACAGTTGTGTATTTTGAAATGTCAGGCTAAAAGGCCTGCGGAATTTCATCAAGGAACAGTTTGCATACTTGTACTTGAAACTTGACATGCCAACACAAGACTAGCAGAATAACAAACTGAAGATCAACAGCTAATGACAGTAGTGCTAGGCAAATTTATGAAAGTTATGCATTATAATTAGTAAAAAAAACAAGTAACAAACTAAGATAAAGCCTTAACAGCATCTTATAATGCAATTCCTGGATAATTGTCACAGATAATATTTTAAAAATGGCTTGACCTTGAAATATTACGTGCATCAATCACACAAGGATGAGACTTTGGGTGTGGGTGCAGTAGTACGTCTCTCTCTCTACATTTGGTCAACCATCCATAATCTTTCTTTGCCCGAGTGGCAATGGAAACCGTTTTTCCAAATGAACCATGCTGAGCGACCCTACTCACATCGTACCCAGTGTCCAGATGGTTTGGCCAATAGCGGTATCGGAGCAATTCGTCCTGTTTCTTTTACAAGAAATAAAGAATCAGGGCACATGGAACAAGGAGAACATATGGTGGACTAACTGATTGATCCATGAGTTGATGAAAGAGCCCAATCCACAAAATGCGTGTATATATATAAGATCAGTTTTGATAAGTTCAACGATAACATGTCTAGGACAGATTTATTAGTTTAAAATGCTTCAAATAGTTATTACAAAGTCGGAGGCTGGGGAAGTACCGGTATCAGTGTTGAAGTACCCAACATGAGTGTGGTAGCCTATCAGAGGTATCCATGTGACATAGAGGCGCATGCATGGATTTGTGAGAATAAAAAGCTTGGATGCCAAAAAATTCGATGCATGGGAACGATCTACTTGCAGAGGAAAATTAACAACGAACGCAGTTATCAGCTGCTCAAAAAACTGTATCTGGAATCAACATAACCTTCAACTTGCCATAAAAATGAGCCAAAAGCCACTGCTTCTAAAACCAGATTGGTTAACCCCGCGAATGTAATCCCTATAAGCTCATCATTAGATGTATCAAGCGAGCCATCTTCGGCAATCTTAATATCTGGTCTCCCGAATAGAGCTTGTGTCTGCTTCTCGATTATGGACACTGCAGCCTTCGACCTTATGGTTGCATACCTCTGCAAGGTCTCTGCATCCAGCTGTGTGACGTATGACCTCAACTTGTATGAATTTCCATCCTCGCTCGTGTCTGAGCTCAACTGATACCCCTCAACGTCATCCCCTATAGAAGCTTCAAACCATGAAGTCACATCCCAGATCTCATCATTGGGTAGCACTTTTTCGGAAGGTATTCTCTCTTCTTTGACAAGCTGAGGAAGGGAATCCATCGACTGTTCAAGTTGGAATCTCTCATCCACACGTTTAAGGAAATAACCATACATGACGGAAGCAGCATAGAGCTTTCCAACCCTCAGTTTGCTTATCTGAACAATAGAATCTACAGGATCAGCGAAGTGGCTACCACCCAAAACAAGAGAGAGGTGGCTCATAATCATTTCATAAGCTTCAGGCGAATGGATGGACATTAGTTTCTCCTCTTGGTATGGCCATATGTCCACCTTATCAGTAGGACTAGCTGACGCCATGATTGGTGGAATCATTGAGATCTCCGCAGCCATGAACTTGTGTACAATTAAAGCATAGATAGTGTCTTCCAAAGATACTTGCATTTCCTTATCCTTCACTTGTGCAATCCTCCTAACAAATTGAAGTGAACATAATGATAGTTAGTCTCGTAACTTAATTAACTACTTCAAAAGTATTTGAATGATAGGTCTAACATAATCATATGTTACTGTTTGTTTCAAAAATGCAAACGATAAGAGTAACACAGAAATGTAATTCCTGTTTAAGTGAGATGAAACTACCTTGAGAAGATGCAACAGTTGAACTGCACCAACTACTCGAAAACAATATGGAGGATTATCCATATTTTGTCCTGGTCTGGCAAACCATTTATAAATAGGTGTACAGAACGGGGCAAGCTTTATGCTGGGTAATTAGAACCAACTTGAAAACCAAGCGAGTGAAGTTTTGATCAACCAGAATTAAAACCTTGATCGGCTTTAGTATGGACAGGAGCAAGAATATAAAAAGCAATTATCTCCTCTGATAGTGACATTGGTTTTCATGCCACAAGATCATTAGTGGATATGTATGCCAAGATCGCCAAGCTTTTAGTCAAAACCTAGAGCTCGAGTAATTTATTAGATATTTGGAGAGAGAAAAGCACTTAGCTGTGAAGCCTGAACTTCTTACATGAAACTTCATGTAATTTATCCGGAATTTTATTTGCTACAGCATTTCAGCGAACCATTTAAGACAATCCTAAAACTAAGCTTCTTTTTTTCTAAATTATGCCCTTCCACAATGGCAACAACAGCAGGAGTATATATAAGCATGAAGCGGTCATGGATTCCTTGGCGGAAAATTTGTGCCTCAGCATTACAAACGGAAGGATACTCTAGAAACCAATCACCAGGGATATTCTCTTTGTTCCTCTTTAATACTGAAAAAAAGAAACCTGAGCATCAAGAATAAACATGGTATGCATTCATCCATGCAGCCAATTTTAACTTAAAGGCTCTTTATGGATTTGATTCTTTTTGTTAGATTCACTAACACATGAATGGTTAATTGCGTGAAGATTTAAGGTGTACGTTAGCTTACCACAGGCTCCGATATGACACTCGTGAAAGTTCCATGAAAAATCAACTAAGAAAATTAGAAGGCTTTATGAGTCCTATTTCATCATTTCTATTTAAAACAGTAATTCCAGCAGTGACAAACATGTGATGTAAGATTTTCATCATGAGGCACATAGAATCGAGGGTAAAAAGTCCATACTTGTGCAGAACATCAGTAGCCGAAGTATTGTCTTTTCTATGTGCATCTCGATCCTCCTGAAGCCGCTCCAGTTGTTGGTCCACAGCAGCAGGAAAAAGATGAGGATGGGCCTTTAAAATCTGAGAAAGAAACTGCCCTGTGGATGACTCTAGCTGAAGTGGTGCAACTCTCTTTGAACCCTCACTAGAATTTACACAAGCCTTGGTGGTCCAACTCTTTAATTTGTGATTTTGGGCCCTAATCCCAAGTTTCCCCATTCCACTCGCATATTGAGTCTGTCAAAAAGAGTAGCAACAATCATCCATCAACAAATTGCAGGGAATCAAAATTCAACTGATCAAATCACAAAACGTAATGTTATCAGTGAATATTTCCTTTCTAAGATTCTCTAATGCTTACAGAATCACATTTTACTGGAGAGTCTCAGCTTTGTTTAGAAGGGAGACAATCTACTTAAATGATCTTTTCCCAATACTAATTAAAGTAATGGCAGACCAAGAATTGCCGTGCAACATACTGACTGTCATGATTGATAAGGAGTAGAGTGCATCAATGGCATTTTTCATTCCGAATTAGCAGGAACACCATGTTAATAAAACCAACTCCAAGATCGCAAATTTACACATTTGGGGTACATACACAAGCATCCATCACACAGGCAAGTAACAATATTATATTTTCACTAACTTTATAAACAAATACAAAGAGAAAAAGCTTTGGAAGTTTAACAATGATAACAGCAATTCAGAACGATCAGAAACCTTTTGTTTTACAGAAACCAAAGCCCAAAATACATTAGATACACTAATAAGTGACAAACAACAGAATCGAATCTCACATCCTATTGGCTCTGCGCTCCCCACACATAGCTGTGCACGCTATTTCAGAAAGCCAAAAAAGCCAAATAAAAGTCAAAAGCTGCTGACTCATTCACACGCAAAATGAGCTACCATCGTTGCGAAACAACGCCTAGTTCATCAAACAGAAAGAAAAACAGAAATCCGTCAAATAATCGCCAAAAGACTGTGTGTATTTACTCAAAATTGCAAGCCACTGTGGAGAAAAAGCAATTCCACGTCGTCACAGTCTCCCGTATCAAGTAAATCGCAAACATAATCATCTTCTCCCACCAATACAAAGAATGCGGAGGTGTTACGAAGGGAGAGTGGCACCATCTTCCCAACTAAGAAAAAAGAAATTGTTGACAAACATCAATAGCATACCTTGAACAACCCACCGGAAACCCAGTGCTTGGATTCCAGCAAACCCGGGGTAAGCCTGCAATCCGGAGAGCGATTCACGTAAACGACCGGAGAATCGCCCATTAACCCAGAGCTCTGCATTTGGATGCCCCTTCCGGGTACAAGAGGAAGGAAGGAATAAAACGCACAATCTTCAGACGAATAGCTTCCTCTATAACAAGAGAGGACCGAAGAAGACAACGTCAAGAGCAAAATTTACAGCTTAGAACAGGAAAAGCAGGAATTGGGAACGATGGAAAAGAGAATAGTTCCGATCGAGTTTGAGAAATTTCGTAAAGAAGTTTGGGGTTTGGGGGGTTTAGCTGCAAGATAAGCATCCGAAGGGTATCAATATATCTTCGAATGCAAACCACTCAAGTGGTGATCGATAGTTGCTACACTGGATGGGTCGGGTTTCGATCAGAGATCCAAAATCCAGACCTAGTGATTAGTAATAGGTTTGCATTCGAAGATATATAAACCACTTCAAGTGGTGATATAAGCTTAGGGCTGGTAACTTAAACATACGCCTAGATCCTACAATAGATAGGGATGGTAATTGAACCAAGCTGCTCGTAGTAGTTCGGCTCAATTTGGTTTGTTCGATTCGGTTCGTTAAGTCGATTGAGTTTAGCACCCAGTAGGGATCTCTAATGGCCACTTGCAGGTGGCGAGTTTGATTCCTTCAAGAGTGCATATTTGTGTGTTTTAGGCTTATAAAACGATCAGTTTATCTCCTTTGCTTAAGAAATGAGAGAAACAATGGAAAAAAAGGTTGTTTGGTTCGTTTCGCTTGTTCAAAAGCCTGATGAACAAGGTTAATATTTCCAGTTATGGTTTCTCATATAAAGTGATATTGATTCTCTAACCTTCCTATTGTACATCATAATAATGTGTCACAACTGTTTGCTTATAGCTAGTAAGTTATGTATTTCACACCCATAATAGTGTTTTGTTATATTCGGTCGAGGAACCGGACTCATGAGTATTCATGTGGCATGGCTCTAAAGGATACTCGGAACCAGCACAGTGGAGTCCTTCGGTGAGCAGAGTGGGAACCTATACCAAGCCAAGTTTGTTGGTTGGATGATTGAAGAGAGCTATATACAGACTCGAGATCTAAGCATAATGCTAATGACCTTCTTGTTTCATTTGCTGTCGATTGATCAAATGTGCATGGACTGTTTGGGTTTTGAATGGTTCATAACACGAAAAGTCATTACATAATTTGAATTTAAAAAAAATATAAGACCAGTGGTTTTGGAATGTTGTCTTCGGTTCTATCGGTCTCGGTTCAGTTTGACGGATTTCAGTTTCGACTCCGGTTGGAACACCGGGCCGGTTTCATACTGGCCATGATATGGTGGGAGTTTCATTCGCCCAAAATTCAAATTAATCCTAAATCAAAAGACGGATAATATGGATCCCTTTTAAATCCGAGCCTATTTAACCTCTGTGGGTTTCCCGCCTAAAGGATCTCTCTCTCTCTCGACAATCTTCCTCAAGAATTCCTCCGTCCGGGCCCTAGTTTTGTGCAGTGAGATATCGTCCCCTTTTTTTTATTATCGACGATTCGGTTCTCTTATTTCCAGGAATAAACGGCAAGTAAGATGAAAAAGAGCAGATTGAAGCTCATAGTGGAGAAGGGTCCTAAAAAGGGGACTATTGTAGAATGCGAACAAGGTTTCCAGATCAGGATCGGGAGGTTCGTCAAGGGAAACACTTTCGTAATTTATGATTCAGCTATCTCACAGAACCATTTGCTCGTAGGATTCAATGGAGGAAGATGGGTGGTCACGGATTTGGACACTTCCAACGGGACCATACTGAACGACGGGAAGATTCCTCCACACAAACCTTGTGCTATCGAGGACGGAGATGTGATCAAGATCGGAACGAGATCCGTGCTCTTCGTTCGCGTTTCGGAGGAAGATGACGTCATTGTTGAGGATCAACAATCCCCCGAAATCGGGGTCAGGAGGAACCCTAAGCGTGGAGCCGCCGTCGCTGCGTCCTCGAGGAGAAGTATCCCGAAGAACGAATCCGACTCTGTTGATGTTTCTGACAAGACTTTCGCGGTTCCGGATAACAAATTCGAAGAACAAGTTTCAAGCAGAACGAATGCGGAGTCTGACAAACTAGGGAAGAAGGCGATGCAACCATCCCCAGAAAATGGGGTCAGGAGGAACCGTAAGCGCGGAGCTGGCCCCCCTGCGTCCTCGAGGAGAACGAGGATTCCGAAGGCAGAACCCGTCTCCGTTTTCGTTTCTACAAAAACTTCGAAGTGTAATTCATGTTATGAAGATGTTGGTGAGAAACAAGAATCAATCATAGTGAATGGTGAAGTGGATGAATGTGGGGAGAGGGGGAGCAATGCAGCAATTGGTGAATCGTCTGCACGACAACTGGAAATTGGTGACGGGGTTCTGGACAAAGTGGATCATAGTATTGAGGTGAAAGCATCCCTAAGAATTGGGAACAGGAAGAACCCTAGGCGTGGAGCCGCCCCCACCGCAACCTCGAGGAGGACACGGATCCCAAAGACTGAAGCCGCTTCTGTTGATATTTGCATGAAAAAATCTTATTCAAATAATAGTTTAGGCTCTGATCATGTTGATGAGAAAGAAGCTTCACTTGGGGTGAATGTAGAGGCTGACGAACGGGGGAAGAGGAGGAACAACGCAGAGATTGGTGAATTGTCTGCGCAGCAATTGCAAATTGATGACGGAGTTCAGGACAAAGAGGATGCAGTTATTGAGTTAGGTGTTGTTGATGCTTCTGAGAATGGAGTTTCAACAAGGATGGATTTAGAGGCTGGGGAGTGTGGGAAAAGGGAGAATGATGCACCGATTGGTGAATCTTCCGCGAGACAATCAGAAATTGGAGTTTCAGAAGGCCTTGATAGGAATCAGTCTGGTGTGCACGGTGATGTTATGGATATAGAGAAGATCACCCTGGGACAGTGGTTAGATCGAATAGAGAGATTGTTGCCAAAACAGATTCGAGATGCATGTGACGATTTGATTGCTTTAATGCGAGAAAGGGCCGCCAAGGTTCAAGAATTTGTATCCCAACAAGGTGAAAACCAGGTTGTGGTTTAGGTGAGCACTTCCTCGGTGGGAAATCAAATTTCGGATTTAATCCTGTTCATTCTGTTTTTGTTTCGTTACTTATTTTCTCGTAACCATGGTGTACTTGTTCAGCAACTGCTTTAAGTTCATGATAAAATGAACTTGTTTCTGTACATCCCTTAGTTATCCTGCCTTTTGCTGCCTTACATCACGCCCCTTTACACTCAATTCTTCTTGGTATTTCTGTGGTATTTTCTGGCTTTTTCCGTTGTTTTTCTTTGGGTTATTTGCTGCAAAACTATTGCTTGGATTGAAAATGGAGAAGTTTGTTTTTTGAGATATTGATGAATTGGAAGCTCATTTGATTGGTTCATCTAAATCAACAGTCATGCTTTTGGAACCATGAGGCAGTTGGCGGTGCTCCCCTGGTTTTCAGAAGTCTCTCATTCAGGATAGAAGCTTATGTATTTGACCTCAACTTTCTATTATCCTTTTTGCTTCCAAGAAGACATGCTAAACATTTATTCCATTTGTTTTATCAGTGAACATGCGAGAGCTGTGCCTAACCCAGGATCCCTACTCGTTAATTCTGAGTGGGACTGTTTGGGAGGACATCCTTAATTTATGTTATCCAATTTCGGAAAAGTTTTGCTTCCTATAGATCCAGAGTAGACCAGATTCAGAAATCACCGTGAGAGTTCAAAAGAACAGACGGTGGTGAACTGACCCTGAGGTTGCATTATATTTTCAAAATAGTACAGATGTTATGGCAGGAATTTTGACAGTTCAATAGGTAAAGCAGGTTTTCTACCTTAGCACGTGAAGCAAAAAAGGGTGAGATGATAAGTACCTCTTCATACTTCTACGAGTTGATTTTGCTAATTACACTATTTGGAGGCTGCGGTAGACTTATAAAGTGTTGCAAGAAAATCAGAGAAACATGATCTCGCTGTTTTGGAGGTAAATGTGGTTATGATGCCAGATATCGCAACTAATAATCCATATAGATGAATGCACTGGGGAAAATGCTGGGTTGTGGTATGGTTTAGTCAAGAAATGGAGGCTGTTTGGCACATTATCACCTTTCGAGATCTAAGAGAACTTTAATTGATGGAAGCGTGCAGATAGCTTGTCTGATGTTAGTGAACGTAAAACATTTTCATCAGTTTGAGCTGCTCTTACATCAAAATGGTCACATTTAGTCAAAGCATATTTATCTATGGAAGAACATTCTGCGATCATACTACAGAACCATTATAAGCGGTATCATCCAGTGTATGCACCATCAAGGTCGTCATTTGCTTTTAGCAACTTGTAATGTTGTCAGTTGAGTTTAACGGATTTAATTCTCCTCATTTGTAGTACGTATATTTTAAAAGAGGTAGAGGACGACCACAAAAGTGTTGGAAAGAAACAATAAAGAATGATCTAGCTTATTGTGAGTTAACTGCTAACATGACACATTATAAGGCTTTGTGGAAACAAAGAATCCATGTAGCCGACCCCATCTAGTATGGGAAAAGGCTTAGTTGTTGTTGTTGTATTTGTAGTACGTATATTATATCCAGTGTTTTAAAAGATGTATGTTATTGTAAGATACAATACAAATTTTTCATATAAATAGATGCCCCAATGAACACCATTCAGGCAGAATTATTGGTTTAATTGTTTTAATGCTGCATATCACACCATTTCACGAGTCAATATTTTTTTCCTTGCAATATCGGGTTTGTAAATCCCCATCTACATCAAGAAGGCTCACTTCTAATGGCCTCTTTCTCATTAAAACCCTTCCCATACTCATCTCCTGTGATTTCGTACAAAATCACCTACATGATTTTGAATTATTTTGGAAATCCAAATGCCATTTTGAACCTGAAACCATCCAACAGCCTCTTAGGTGACCCAGTGGAACTGCACGGCTGCCGTCGGGTGTTGAAAAACTCGTTGATTCTGATGCAAAATGAGTAAGGTGAAGTTGGAATGCAGTTTTGGGGTCATGTCTTTATCGGATGAATCTGGCGTGTAAAAATCTTTAAAGGATGAAAAGAATATGAAGCCATGTTGAAGGATTCAAGAACCGATATGAATAAAGTTTTCAGGCACTGGAAATAGGAAGGCAAAGAGGAGACAAATGATTATGACAAATCAGAAAGAATCAGAGTGTGACAGTGCTCATGAAGAGGTGAAAATGATAGTGTCTTTTTTCTTAATGTGATGTAATTTGAATTTAAAAACCATAGTGATGGATTCTTAGTGTTCTTGTGTTGCACATTCTTTTGTTACAACTTAAGCACAATATTTCTTTTTTCAGAATTTCTTTTACAGTGTTTTCCAGTTTTATTCTTCTATGCTTTTTAGTGTGCCATATATATGATATTGGATAACCCATTGACCTAAGTCACACAAAGACTTCTAAGGGGTAGAGTGTCAACCCCGACACTGGTGTGACACCGACACCGACACCGTGTCGGTGTGGCATGGCCAAAAAAAAATTGCAATTTTTTTTTTGTAACTCACGGATAAATGGGTCTGAATAATGAAGATTGATTTGTGTATTATGATGAAATTAGTAGTTGTTTACCATTTATATATTTTGCTTTAATATAAAGTTGTGTACTTGCTATTGTAGCTATATACATTATAAAGCTGCTTGAATGATTTTGGGTGCAAACAATTGGTTTCTTATTACTCAATTTGATTGGATTCTTGACTCCATACTGTATGCCTTTGCAGAGAATAATCTCTGTCACCAAACACATTTAAAGACCGGGAACATTGCCACATCAATAGAACAGAAGAGTATGACATCACTAGTGGATCCTAGCATAAATACTAGTATATGTTATATCTTACAAAAGATCTCGAAACTCTTTGAATCCATAACTTGGATATTTTGCAGCTCGTAAAATCATTGTAAGCTTCAGATCATTATGAGGAAACTTGCTAATTGATACCTACGTGCACCCAAAATTAGCAAATACTAGTTGTATTATGATTGATTTATGTAGCTTGAATATTATATATACAACAACACAACAACAACTAAGCCTTTTCCCATACTTGAATATTATATATAATATATAATATTATATATCCTAGCTGTGTCGTCGCACCCAAAATTTTTGAAATTTGCCGTATCCCGCACCCGTGTGACATAGCCATTGACATTGGTGACGTGGTTTGATATGCCATTCATGACATAGTTGATGCCCATAAATCTAGTGGTGGATCTAGAATTTATTTTCAGCCTGGCGATTAGCCCAAGAACTGCTCAGGGTGAGGTGAACTATGTATTATAGCCTATGGATTCAACTGTCTATTTCTTTTCTCTTCTTTTTTTTCAAGTTTTCAGTATCTCTACTTTTTGTTGGTTTATGCCGTCTATTTAATTGTTTTAGGAAATGGTATCTGTAATACGATATGAGCAGTGACCAATATTAATCGTCATCAACTTACATGAAGATCTTTAGTTTGTACTGTATGCTTTCTTGTTTTTGTTCCGATGCGTACAGGGATATGAAGCACACAATTGAATTGATTAATTCAGTGCCAGGAGGGGACTTAGCTGAACGGTCTTTAAATAGACTGGATATTTGTTGAAGCCCAAATATATGTGTACCCTATTTCTTAATTATTGCTTTGATCAGTATCTGCTTTTCAATGAGATCTTTAGCTCACTGTGAAAGAAATATACTCATTATCAGGTAGGCTTATTAGCCTCTTAGGATTTCCAATTGGATGTCAATTTATTTTTTTGGTGGGGGGAATTGTACAGATGTAACTGAATAATTCTTATGCACTGAACAGATGCTATTCTTGTTTGGTTTATGTTGAATAGAACGAAGTTGATTTTATGTCATGCATTGTGTGGGAAAAGGCTTACTTGTTGTATTATGATCATGGCATCATGCCAACAATAGCTTCAAGAAACAAATTTCACTCTTTTGTTGTATAACGCAATATTTTCGGTTTTGAATATTTGGATATGCCTTCCAATCAAACCAATCAAAACCAAAGAGAGAGATGTATGCATCAACATCAAAATCAAGTTGAGTGGCTTGTGGGGTACAGTTCAGATGAACTAGGATGAAGCTAAGAAATGCATACATTTGAGAGCAACTTGGATACATTTCATACATGATTGTTAACTTGTTCTATTAGTGCATGGACAGTTTCGCCTTGAAATCCTTCCTCAAAATCTTGCCAGAAGGAGACTTTGGGATTACATGTGTGAAGTGAACCTTGTGCAGCCTTTTATAGAAAACCACCTGCATTAGAGAAAGACGAAGAAAAATTTTCATCAGAATGACATTTTCTTTTCATAGAAAAGCTGATAGAATAATAAAACTGCCCGCTCTGGTTTTGAGCCTAATCTGTTGACTGTAGGAGACTGTCATCTGGTTCAACTCCACTGGGGCTCTTGATGGGAACAAAGAGAGGAAAGATGAGTCTCTAAATTTTATGTAAAACTTTGTTGAATCTTTTGGTAATGGAGTGCAATCCTTTGAGTATGAATGCATCAAGTGTGGGTGAGAGTGCTCAGGGATGGATGACCTGTGGTGTTGCACCCTGTTATTGATGCAAGTCAGAAAGGATGAGCTTTTTCTCGAGTAGTTCGGTGTCGGGTCAGACCAAATGAAAGTCAGAGCAGAAAGAGCAGGCTGAATTGGTAAGAATGGTTCGCAAAAAGGAGGAAGAGCACGAACTCTCTTTGTGCACTTCTTTAAGACATGAAAAGCTTATATGTCAATCAGCAAAACATCTTGATGAATGGTTCTTAAAAAGGAGGAAGAGCACGAACTCTCTTTGTGCACTTCTTTAAGACATGAAAAGCTTATATGTCAATCAGCAAAACATCTTGATAAATGTGGGTTGTCTTAAATTTTCAAGACTATCATGAGCCGTGTCAGAACCTTCTGTCCCCGATGAAGAGGATGTGCAAATTTTAAAAATTGATTAGCTATTAGTTACACATTTGAGCTTCGCTGATGTGTTACCTGCTTGTTGATAAAATCCTTGACTGCTTCTTCTGTGAGATTAAAATCCGAGGATCGAACGACAAAGGCCACGGGAACTTCTCCGGCGACTTCATCTTTTTGCCTACCAATGACAAAGTCATTCACTTCCCTCAGTTTCTTAATGATCTTAGAACTATGATATAAAATTTCTGTCATAGATACATGTGCATGTGGATGCATAACATAGCGCTTGGAACTAAACCACCTATCTTGCCATCATGTGGCTTCTGAGTTTCTTTGTGTGTGTGTGTGTGCGTGCATGCGTGTTTGTGTATATAAAAGGATAAGATGATGGTGTCTGTTGGTGGCTAGCTTTTGTGAAGCATTTTATAGGATTAGATAGCTCACGGTACAACAGCAGAATCTGCAATGGATGGATGATTGATGAGTAAAGGTTCGAGCTCAGCTGGAGGCACCTGCATCATCCCCATCACCATAACTATATTTTATTTACATTATATTTAATAGGTTGCTTTTCTTACTAAGAAAAAAACACTTTGCCCTTGTATATTTGCATTTAGGGATGCCAAGGTTCGAGTTTAGGTTCAGACGTCCAATAACACGAACCCATTTAGTTGGATATGCAAGCAAGACAGCAATATCAACAATGAACTGAGATTCATTATTCAATACTTGCAGTCGAACTTGATTCTATATTTGCATCTTCAAACACACGAAATGATATTTTCAGGTCGGATTCAATATTGAGAATTGATTACACAGAATCCAATCAGGCCAAGTTTCAATTTCCGGGATCGTACCCGAATCCGACTCATTGTCATCCCTTATCTGTATTGGGGTAGAAACCACCCTACCACTAAAAACGAATGCTTTGTAAAAGAAAAATAATGTAAAATTTTACTCACTTGAAGGCCTTTGTACTTGATGAGTTCCTTCACTCTTTCAACAATGAACACTTCATCATCGTCGTCCACATATCCAACATCCCCTGTGTGAAGCCATCCCTCTGCATCTATGGTCAATGCTGTGGCCGCATCATCATTCAGATACTCCGACAACGAAACCATAAATAGAAACAAAATAAAGAAACAGACTTATGTATGCATATTTACAAACCCGATCTCAACTATTTTATTGAGTTGACGGACTATTGAAAATCAAAATATGAAAAGTAAATATGGGGGTATTCAAGTATCTTGTAAAAAGTAAAATTATTTTTTCACTTTTTGATTTTCAATTTCAATCATTTATAATGATTGAGATTGGTTTGGATGGAGTTTGCATGTTGACAATTTGCATTTCACCTTTCATGATTTGAGAACCACAAATGCTGGCTGGTTTCGAGCGAGAGACACGCCTGTTCCTGAGTCGATGATCTTGAGCTCTGCATTCCTCACAACGGTGCCACAAGAGCCAGACTTAGTTTGGAAGGGTTGCTTTGCAAAGGATAGAGACATGGTCAACACTGGCCCTGCTCAGTCATGCCATAGCCCTGCAATTTATCACTTAAATCTTGTTATCTTCACGAATCTACAGCCTCTACAAAACCTAGCAACAAGAAAACTAAAATACAGGCTTTGTCGCATTATGTTAACCTCACGTGTGACTAATTGTATGCTTTATTCATCTTTTATCGACCTTTCATGATTTCAGACCACCGGTATCATTTTCTCAAAAATTAATGTATTTTTTGGTTCTGAGCAGTTTAGGATTCAAACCAGAATGAGAATCAGTTCAGTCCATATTCGGTTCTAGTTTCTGGTTTCAAGAAAACTAGAATTAATAGTTTGGAACTATTGGTTTCGGTTTACTCGTAACAGGCCATGGCCATGGCTAGCTGAAACCATCAAATTGGATAATGCTGGTTTAACTAGTGAACCAATTCAAATTGGAACGAAACCAACCCATGAACCGTCTCTAACCCCATGAAACGGGTTATATTGATTTTATCTACCCGAACTAGCGGTTTTGAGCTATATTTGGAATTGGGTGTCTACGTGAGCCTTGACCCGTGGCTCACGTCTTAAAAGATTAACGTTTAGTTCTTTTTTAGATTATTTTCCACAGCACTAAAATAAAATTAGAAGAATCTTAACGAATCAAATATTATTAAAGGGTTCTTTTCTCGGTTAACGTTGCCGACAATTATGAGTAATTAGCTAAATAACAAATGGCAGTATCAAGAAAAAATGGCAGGTATCACCTAATTTTAAACTATTTTCACGCGTGGATAATCAAGGATCAATGTATGCGCACGTGTCCACGCAATCTCTGTCTCTGTATACATACGTGAGAGAGATGATCATCTCGAAATAGGTCCGACCGTTTGAACCGGTTTCAAAACCGTCAATAACCGAAACCGATTGAACCGGACCTGGATACTCTCCGGTTCGATTATGGTTCATATTTTTCATGAACCGGCTTCGGAATCGTGTGTAACCGGAACCGGTTCTAGAATCATAATCGGATCTAGGTATCCTCGGATTCAGTTACAGTTATACTTTCAAGAACCAACCCGAAACCATCACCACAATCAACGGTTTTAAATGGTTCGTTATATATATATATATTATATATGTGGCACCCATTTTATGGAGAATTTTTTTTAGCGTTTTTGAAACCAGAATCATTCTCAAACTGTCTCCAGAGTGGTTCCGTTTCGATTGTGGGTTCCAAGTAACTCAACCGAACATGTTTATTATATATATAATCTACATGAAACATATAAACCACAAGGAACCTATCGTTTTTGAGGTATTATTTACGATGTGAAAAGTATATATTTTTGGAGGTTGTATTTAATACACTATCATTTATTAAATATTTTTATTTTTATCACCTCTACCGTTTTCTTAAAAGTATGAATGGTTGTGATGGGTTCATTTTAAACCGTGCTTCATCAATCTAGGATAAATGATTTGAAATTAAAAAAATAAAATTTATTTTAAAAATTATGCTTGGTATCCTAGCTTTCATCTCAACCCTTCGTGCATCAATCTGAGCGGCTGGCTGAAAATTATCGGAAATCCCATCTGGTGAGATTTAAATTGGAAACCAACCACCATATGTTAGATGATAGGTAGATAAGGAAAATGGTCACCTAACCTGTCCGAAGACGGCCTGAGGCAACCTGATTTTGAGCGCCTCCTCCAGTTCCTTGCCTAGCGGTCGGATAGCACGATGCGGATCAAACTAAGGTTCAACTTGTAAGAAAATGGCCATTCTCGACAACCACAACACATAAACGGCTGGACTGACCATCCAACCATTATCTGTGGACGAGATGTGGAAAGAATGACCGTAACAACAACAATTTATAAAGCAGTGCGTGCTCCTTCAAACTGTTACCGTTTCACTTGGTAAGTGTCCAATGGTTTCGGCCGTTACGGCCATCTTTTCTGTAAATCGACCATAGATAACGGATGGATGATCAGTCCAACCGTTTCTGTGCTGGGGGTACTGAGAATGGCCCCTGCCTTACAACATATATATGAAGAGAGAGTTTAGATCTTGTTCATTGACGCCATTCAACCATTGTTTTGGTATATGAGTTTAACAACAATGCCTTTTTTTAACAATTCTTAAAAAAGTTAAATTATACTAGTGCTACCAAAAGAGAGGTGGACAAGATTATATATTCTTATATATATATATATATACACACACATGTATTAAGAACATTATATGTAAGTATCCAAATAAGTCTCAAGTCTATTTTAAAAGCTGAATTACTAAAATTTATATTTAAAAAATGTATATCTTAATAAAACTACAAGAATAATCATGAGCTTGATAAATTCAAATACCAGCCATCTATTTTTCAAATTCAATGGTTGAGATTTGTTTAGATAAATTAGCATGTACTAAGAGCGCTCTCTCTCTCTCTATAAAAATATACTGTGTGTGGCGCCAAATCATAGCGTAGATGATGCTTTGGTTATATTTAGATCTGAACCCTGTATTCGACATGGACGCGTTGCACTAACTTGGGTTTGTGTGAGATTCTCTCGGGTCTCCATCAAGTGAGGATAGAGGAGATGTATGGGTGGAGTTTAACCAACTCGACGATATGAAATGCTATGACGTTGTAAAATGCGAATAGGATAGGGTGAGAATAAGTTCAATCCGATGTAGTATCCTATATAATTGGGTTAAAATCTGCTAGGTTTCAAATTGGATAAAAAACCCAGAATCCGGATTCGGATGTGGGTCTAGAGAGTTTGCAATATGGATCTGAATCTAGATCTGAAACTCTTGTTATCGTGTAAATTTGGATAACTAATTAGTTGTTCTTATTTTAGCAACGTTGATAAGTAGATTTGATGGTATTAACCAAATCCCACCCGATTCTCCAATGGATTCAGTTCTGGATGGTGTTTAAGTATTCCGTATATGTAATAACCTGAACTGACTCAGATTTGGGTTTGGTATTTAGTATCCGTTCATTGTTCGCATATCAATCGGATATAATCCGAAAACGTTATAACCTGAACCGACTAGATTTTCGGTAATTTTTTATTCATATACTGAAGGCTTCAGTGTTAGATTGAATATCTGATTTTTTTACTTATCTACATCCCTAATATTTTTATATCAAAGCCAAATCAAAAGTAAAATCAAGATTAAATTCAGGTCTCAATCAATGCATTGACTTCATCTCTCTCTCTCTCACTGATTCTTAGGCTCTTAACTGTAAATTGAGACAGATTTGTATGATTTTATGCTTAAAATGATGATACCATGGCCTTTAAATCCTTTCAAAATATATCAAATAGTCAAGTGTTAGGTTTTTGAATGTCAACACGAGAGAGAGAGAGAGAGAGAGAGAGAGAGAGAGAGAGAGAGAGAGAGAGAGAGAGAGAGAGAGAGAGATGCCCTGCATTAAACGCCTTTTGGATCAGTTCACAATGACACACTCTTCGCATGAGCAAATGCGTTCGTGGTCATCTGAAAGTGTTCTTGAGAATATTGTGTGATACGATCCAATATTATTGATGTACCTACCTGGGTCGGCACTGTCTGTGAGGCTTCAGCCTCCTTTCCAACCAAAAAAAGGAAAGCCTCACATGAGTTTCAAATACACATTTCATTATTTGAAAAGTGCTTATATAAGCATATCATTAATAAGGATGACAATGGAGCAGGTTGAAGCGGGTTTGCGCCCAACCTGAGCTCAAGCTCAAAAAAAAAAATTGAAAGCCTGAATTTCGAGCTGACCCGACCGGTGGATCAATCGTCTAGAACCCACAGCTGCACCACAGTGAACCCTCCCCAGCCGGATCCACACTTATAGGTTTTTTCTTATAGAAAACAATGAAATAAAGTTTAATGTACTTACTAAATAATCGTACTAAATCTTTACAAAATATTATTTTTAAGCTTTAACATATTATATGCACACACAGATTGCAGTGTGGGTCGACCCTCAACATGACCCTGATCCACATGCGACAAGAAATACAAACTGACCTGACCGGACACGGATTGGGTTCTCAACCTGCCCTGGCCAGGTTGCCACAATTAAATTATTGAGTTCAAACCGGTAGTGCCATCTGAATCCCTTGCTGCTGGTCGGGAGTTCGAATGCTGGAAGGTGCAATTTTGTGTATGTGAGTCTTCAGCCTCCCTTTCTAACAAAAAAAATAGAAAGATCGTCGAAAGCATTTTTCACTGTATTTCCGTGTCGAGGATATTTTTGAGCCAACCATCAAAGTAGAACTGTTTTTAGATCAAAACCCGAGGGACAAAATCAGAACTTATCTCATCGAACCTGTAGAACCCATAGATCCGACCCGATCACAACTCTAAACATGTAGGATCCAAGATCAAGATCGTCCATTTTGTATGATTTATTGCATCTTCGTAATGAACTAGACCCAATATTTTTTTGGACATGAAATTCTCGACAGGCAACTCGTTCAAGAGGTTTTCATGTAGCGAATTTGGATATTTTCTTCTTCTTAGAGGAGGCCAAAAAGCCTAACACACCATGCACCTTCTAGGAGTCGAACTCCCCACCACCAGCAATAGCACTAGCGTGCCCTACCGCTAAGCTGGGTGCAGCAAATCGGTAGTTTTGTTGATACTAAAATTTATATAAATTACTACACAAAGCGAAACCACCTGTCTAGGGAGTACACTCACAAGTCGAAGGTCATGAGTTCGATTCCCATGGCGTGGACACTCAATCCACATCGTTCACGTCACCTTGATGATATGTTTCGGGTCGAGAAAACACAGGTGATACATGCATTTCGTTGCTAGACCATATCTCAAAGATCACCTCATGACCGAGTCCCTCTAGTACTGGAACTAAAAAGCCATGGGAGAGGTTATTTGAGAGATTAACATTCTCTTCACCTAAAGATAAGTGGTTTAGCTGTGTCCAAATCATTTAGGGTGTGTGCATGATACAAGGTTTTAGAAGAACTGGACCTTGATTTTCGGTGTTCATAGTTCAAAATTCTGTTATGCATCAAAAGCAAGACTCATTCTTGGAATGGAAATATGGTTCTATAAAGCCAATTTGAGTAAAAAACTTTTAGGGGAAAAGTGAGCCACACAAAATATATGTGATTGGCTTCACATGGAAACAAAAATGCCTCCTTTTAGTATAGTTACTATATTCAGTTTGAGTAAAAAATTTATAGGGAAAAGGTGGTGCACACTATCTAGACACAATTGGCTTCGTACCGAAACCCGTGTTGTTATCTTGCTTCATACTAAAACCTATGCGTCAATTTTGATCATGAATCAAACTCAGAACCATTGTTTCGAGGAAATGCTATTATATGTGAGTTTAGGTCTATAATTCTAGTATGAGGAGCTTGGTATCATGAATGCATCCTAGGGCCGCACATAGATGAAGCAACACTTCAACTTGGTTCGGGATTTCAAACACTCCGTTATGGGCCTGCACCTAACGCAGGAGACCAGTGTGTCAAGGCTAGGGCCCGGGTACCCAGCTTGGCTTGGTTCATGAAGGTTTACATATTGTTTGGTTGTGTTTTAACCTTTGTTTATATGTTCGAGTTATGTGATTAGCAGTCTTATGAGGCCCAGTTTTAGTTTGAGCCTAAGGGGCATGTCCTTAAGATCCGGTTTTATCTGTTTGATTTTGGGAGTTTCATTTGGGTTGAGTTGGAACGAATCATTAGGGTATGGTTTAATTCTTTAGGACCCGTTTCCATTTATTGGATTTTATAAAACCTCTCATGAGATCGTGTAAAGGGTTCAGCCCATATGAATAAAAATTCATGAGTGGGTGGTGGGAGAGAGACGAAAACGACATTGGTGAGCTGCTCCACACAAGACACATGACAAGGAGGTGAAAGATGGCATCTTGTCATACGCCGGATCTCCTGAAAATAGGCAGAGTAATCAGGTACATGCTGTTTTTATCATCGGAAGCTTTCAAGATCAAAAAAGACTTCGAATGGGTGAAGAATCAGGTACAAGCTTTTTCTATCGGAAGCTTTCAAGAACAAAAAGAACTTCGAATGGGTGAAGAATCAGGTACATGCTGTTTCTATCACCGGACGCTTCCAAAACAGGAAAACTTGGAACGGGTGAAGGGATTTCGTGCCTTGAGTGGAAGCCAATAAAAAGGAGATGATGCCATTCAAGGATAGTGCATGGTTAGACAGGAGTACAGCACAGTGTTGTTTTTGTCGTGATTCTCTGTTGGCCACCTTAAGACACTGAATTTATGGTGAAAATTGATACATTAGAACGCAATAATATTATTGACATTTCTGTAATACATGGTGCAACAGCAGACCCCAGCTAGAGAATAATCACATCATCTGACGTAGAATGATCTATCCTATAATAGATCCTACCGTCCAAATGCATTTATATGGACGGCTGGGATGAGGCCATATCATAACCACATTCGCATTCGTAGATGGGATCTCACTGTTATATATATATATAAACCGAATCTTGTTTACTTCATATTTTATTCATATCTACTTATTGCATTTTGGTGGTATGTGTATAATTTAAAAAATTTAAAAGAAAAAGATGTTATTATGTTCTAAAAAAACAATAATCAAACACGAGTGAGTAACGTCAATACCAAGCATGAGTAACTCCAACATTTATGAGCAACACGAGATCCATTTCACTAAGACACGACGGAATACGTCTCTTTTCTACAATCTTCCACTTAGAATGGGGACGGGACAAGTCACAAGGGCAAGTTGAATACTAGAGCTTGGGGAAAACTCAAACTGAATCGGATCCAAATTCAATACTGGATCATAATGAAACCATCAATTTGGATTGGTTCAATTGGTCTGGATTTGCTTTTCCAGAGTTGAACCCTACTGTAACACAAGATAGGACGCGACTAAACTGCACTGAGATTTTTCTACGAACCAAAAAATGCAAAAGAAGGAAGACAGGCTTCAAGAGTACTCTTTAAGGAAAGCGGCTGAGATTTGATGGGGCATTACCGGCTCGATTCAGGCCCCATGGTTCAGGTCAATATTGCGATCCGTAATAAAGGAAGCGGATGCAACCAGAGATTTAGAAGAGCTGTCACTCGTCTTCTGAAAGTGGCTCATTACCATAATCACAAGCCCAGGGCCATGAAATTCAATATTGAAAGACAGTCGAGCAAGCACTGGCAAATAGGACCCGTCAACGAACCCAGTGCACCAACCAATTGTGCTTACTTCTAGCTCATTTTGCCCATGTTCTTCATGTTGAGTTCGTCAGCTCGTTCCATCAGATTGAAACAGAACATGAATAAAGCATAGCCACGAGACATCTGTTTCTTGACCCAAGATAAAGTCAAAAACTTTAGTTTACATATATATATAAAGAGAGAGATGATACATGCGCAAATGAATATATGCTTATAGGTCTCAACACTTCAATCTTAAAGATCAAGTCAAAAAGCAATTTGTACTGGGTGAGTTTATTGTACTTGCAAAAAGTATCAACATATTTTTTTTTATTTTTAAGATTTGATCCCTCTATATATATATATATATATATAATACACAATAGAGAACGATGAAAACCAATCATACATGTAAGCTCACCTTCTCAATATGGGGTAGTGCATGGTGTTTTGGTTTGAAGTACTTAGAATTTCAACCTCTGAACAAAAAATTGTTAAAGAAGGAGAAGATGTTAAGTTAATTGTAATTTGTCAGAAGTGTTAGTTTAACTGACTCTAAGATTCTAATAAGTTAAAGAATGGTGGTTAACATAGAATGGGTACGGGTACCGTTTCGTGTATAACAAGCTAGTTATAGAGTATATGATTCAACCTGACATCTTATAACTCAAAACTCCCTGAAACTATTATGACCTAAGTTTGATTATCAACATATAGAAAATGAGAATGTAGAATCAGTATTAATATATGACCTTGGATATTCTTTTAATTATAAATCTTGCATTTAGCTTAGAAGATACACGTGTTGGTAGAGAAAAAGTTTATATGATACTAATGGAAGGTAAAATGAGAGATATATGCTAAATTAAGTTGGTTTAAATATTTAGAGAGACAGCCAGGGGCAGTTCTGGAGAATAATTTATATGAGTGTTGGCAACGGAAGTCAATTAAACTGTTAACACTTTAAAATAGTCAATAAAGGCTTAGAAAGCATAAAAACAAACGGATTAAGCACAAATTCATTTATTCTTAATCCTTGTTCTTTAGTTGGATTAATCAAACACGTTACAAACTCGTTAAACATTGTGTGTGTGTGTGGGTACATATATATATTAGAACTAACGATTTGGAACTATCCGGTTCTGGTTCCATGGAATGATTTGGAACTAGCCATGTCTAACACTGGAACCTAAAGGTCCATCCTATTATGAAAGAAGGTTCCGACGAACAACTTACCCCTAGATGCCACTGAGTCAGATCTGGGCCTGCTTGCACGCTCTTGTTTGGCAGCAGAGATTGGTTTAATTCATATTATGATATCCGGGTTCATGTGAACTGTTTGGTCTCACTACAACCGGCACGACATTACATCCATCATAATGAATCCTAGTAAATTTGCCATGAAAGGCGAAATGATGTTGGTTTATTTATTGGATCTAACATCAACCCGAACTTGAAATATCATTTGAATATGGGCAGTCAGGGAGAAAGGTTAGCGTTTGACTGGTTGGGTTAGCTCAATTCTATGTAGGTCCATGTTGAGCCCTGACTGAAAGGTTACAGACCCAACCCTTGGTCTGACTGGACTTATTATAGTGATGAACCATTCCCAGATCCTATAGAATGAAGACAAATCATACGTTATACTCACTCTTTAGAGATTAGGCACGGGCCGTCTGTACGTCAAACCCGACCCATCATCCTATAGATATCTTCACAATAGACATGACCAGTTCCAACCGGAATTGAACAGGTCAGGAACTTACTGAACTTAGAACCAGAAGCGGAGGTTCCAAACCACCGGTTGTGGTTTTCTTTATTTTCTTATAAATTTTAAATTGCTTAATAAAATTACTAATTTTAAACGATTCTAAACTCAAACTGAAATCAACTAAAAACCGACTATTCTAAAACCGAAACCGAAACCAAACATATCTACCTCACATAAGAGAACATTGTTTGCACCTTGAGTGCAGGATACCAACTGGCAGGGTGCTCTAATGCCCTTGCTGCAGATGGGGAGTTCGACTCCCACAGATTGCAGTGTGTATCCTCAAATTTTGAATTCTTGCCGAGATTTTGCGTACCGTCTCTTTGCCGTTCAGAACTTTTAATTAACTGGGAAGAAGATGAACGAGTGGGTCGTATCACCCATGGAGAGAGAAAGAGGGGTTGATGGCAATTAAAGTTAAAGAACGGGCTCAGGCAGGGAACACGTGATGCGAAAGATGATGGAAGGCGGGTCAGTGTCCATAATAGTGTGCACATCATTACCGTATCATTGAGGAAGCTGTTTCTTGGACACTGCCTCGCACTCCACGAATGGCCCTTCACTCTCCTTCGTCCTGCCAGCTCCCTTTTATATATACAATATGTATGCTTTTATATATATATATATATATATATATATATTATATATATATATATATATATATATATATATATATATATATATATATATATATATATATATATATATATATATATATATATATGTAAATGCGCATGTACGTGTAAAGTGGACGCTATCCATCTATGATACACCATACTTGTGTCACCTTTTATTTTTCGAGGAATGGATGATTTACAAATGGTGTTTGATTAATTGTAGAGGATCTTTTAATATATATATGTGTGTGTGTGTGTGTGTGTAAAAAGAGAAAGTATAGCTTTTTCTTGACTCGTCTTATCTTTTCATGGTCAATCTGGGCTCACATCTCCTCTTCCTTTGAAGAGACAAAAATGAAATTGTCGTTAGTCCCGCTGCACTCACGACTCTTGCACCAGTACCACATTTGATTTTTTTTTTCTTTGCTTTCCTTTCTTTTTCCTTTTGCTTTGCCTTTGTCTCTTATGATTCAATCTACCTTTCGTCATTCACATTTTCGCTTTTCGATCTTTTTCCTTAACGTCAAAGGGGCAACGCTCGACTTTTTCAATTGCAAGATCTCGTACACTTGTACGAAGGAGGATTTGCCATTGCTGTGGTAGCTGATGGTGTTATGGTGATCGGTGTAGGCAACAGATGGCAGAAAAATGATGGTTGTGAAAGGTGGCAGCAGAAGGCGGATGGTGGTTTTGAATGGTGGCAGTGAAGATAGGTTGAAGGAAAAAGTGAGTATACGTTCTTCTTAAAGTATATTCACAGATTTGACATTGCATTACAGGCTCCGCACAGTCACTGTCTGCATTAAAATACGTGCTCTCTAACTGCTTCAAATATGAAAAGTGAAACCTAGTGCCTGGTATCTCATGAGTCGACAATATATCTAGTACAATGACTATTAAGAATGCATGTACTTAAACCCAGTAATTAGTGTGGAATAAGGCTTGGTTAATTTGAGTCTTGGCTTTGGAACTGACAGGCAGGATTATGGACACATCCATACAATATAAGGAGCAAAAGTCATCTGAAAGTTGATTGATTTCGTACTATATCTAATTTATCATCGATTAGTTTGCTGAACTTAAAGCAAAGCAAGAGAAGGCAGCATTTGGTTCTTGCCATTTAAGATGCTTTAATGACTTAGTCTGAACTTCACTGTGTAACCAGCGGTCCTTGTGTATGCAAAGTTGCCCTTGAAGTGATCACGCGTTGATGAGCTTGCCATTGAAATCTACGGAATGTTCAAGGACATGATTCACTGTGGAATGTATCAGATAAGAATTCTTTTTCATTTGAAATCTGGGGTTAGAGGACCCTCCTACGCACCCGCGGGTGTCGAACTCCAGGCGGTTAGTGCTTTGAGGAAGACTTTCCATCTTCTTTTGTCGGCCTGCCATGAACAAGCATCCTGCTCCCTACGGCACCTGGGTCTTCATCTCTCTCTCTTTGGCCAGAATACATACCTTGCTGGTGTTGTAATACAGGTGTAACAACTAACACTAACCCACGGGGCGGTGGTTCTCCTTCCACGTTAGGGTCAAGTTTTGGCTGCCAAGACCAAAATCTCCGTCCTTTTGGGGTTCATGCTATCAATGGTGAATCGATCATTCGCTATCCTTTGAGTGTTGAAAGAACGGAATGGAAGAGAAGTAATGAAAGAGGAGCTCTTTAATTAAGAAAAAGCTCCTTTCACATCTGTGAAACCTAATTCTGGTTCCCCCTTAAGAAAAGGCCGAAGTGAAAAGGAACGCAGTGACTGGGAAAGTTTCCCCAAGACTTCAGATTGATCAATCTAGTGCAATTATCCTATTGAGCTCCAGGACACCAAGAACTTTAGTCATGGAGCTCACATGTCCAAAACAACTAACCAAGGAAGTTAGATCTAATTTAAGTACTCACGCTGCTGAAGGAAGGAGTCCTTACAGGAGATCCCCATTATATAGCTACTGTGGTCGGGCTCCTTATTGAGAGAGAGAGAGTCAAAAAGCGATGTTGGTAGCAAGAGATGACTATTCAGTCATAATTTTCCATTATTTATCAAACGATAAGGAAGGCTGGTGCAGCTGACAACAAATGTTACGTCTACCAACAAAAAGAATCCTCGCTTTGTGAAGCTTTCTCCACGAATGCACGTTTTGAGCTGACTTTTGCCTTTCTTTTTTAATCTCATGCACGTCCTTAAGCCTTAAACACACTCGTGCACATAAAGCACAATCCTTTCGCACCCACTACATTATGAATGGGATACGACGTTGCAATACAATTCTTCAATCTCTCCTCTGCATAGTGCGCCCGCCCCCCTCCCCGCCTCTCTCTCCCACACATACACAAGCACGCACCCGCACAGTCTTGTAAAGCTTAGGATGAATTATACAAATGAAATCTGACGGATCAATGTGGTCTGCCCAAAGTGAACTGTAGATTGGGGCTTTTTTGGGTTGTTTCTGAAAGGCTGGTTTTGCTCTCGGGTCTGCTGCTATGTTCCTGCAAATATAGTCGTTCTTAACGAAGTGGCATGGAAAGGAATGCATGGCGATGAAAGTTTGTCGCCATCGCTAAAAAGAAAATAAAGTGAATGGTATGTGCTCTCTGAAGAAAAGTTTAAAACCAAATAAGTGTGATAATATCTTGGTTTACGGATCAATGACGGTCATTGGCATTTGTGTGTGTGTGAGAGAGAGAGAAAGGGAGATGTATTTGGTACTTAAATGAGTGAACGTAATGTAATTCTTTGGTTACAGTATTTGAGGATTGTTGACGGACAACTTCCACCCTTTTGATTGATTACAGATACACTATGAGATCCTCAGTATTTTTAGGTAGTTGAATCTCAGTTTAGTTTGGAAGCATCCCCTTTGGATTTATATAGAATTCTGCCACTGAAATCTATATTCACGCTTCACTCAAACCCTAGGGCAGATTTCCGATTGACAGTATTCAGAACATGATGGCTGATAGTGTTATGGTGATCTTTATTAGTTAACAAGTCAAGGGCTATTATAGCTATTTGCTTCCTATGAACAAAGAATTTGAGTGCAAAACTTTAATTCATACCATTAAGTACGGCAAACAAGACTCTGGATTAGCTGAAGCTGCCCGCAACCAAGTTCCTCTACTGAAAACAAGAGATGAGAGAAGATCACCATCAGTTTAAGGACGGAAAGTGGTTCAGCAAAGTAAAGAAGCATATACTATCAAAATAAACATATTCTCCAGTCTTTTCCTTCCACATAATGAAGTTATCGTTCTCCTAACAGGAATAACTGGTAACCATTTGTATTGTTGGCCATGTACTAAATTAGGTGGTATGCAAGAGAAGGGCCTATTGAGCTCATCTTCCAGTACAAGAAATCACATGGCAACAGCATTAGCACTCACTGTTAACCTCCCACAAGCTGTTCCTCGTAGTTCTTTTGTTGGGCTTACCTTTACTTTTCATCAGCTTCTTCTACCAAAAAATTCCGGTACAGCTTTAAGCCCCTTATTTGATTTGACGGATTTATTCTCATCTTATTTTGAATGCCACCCCGACCTGGGACACAAAGAATCAAAACTTGCTTGTACAAGACTCCTTGTTCCTCTCCTTTTAGAGTCATCATATTCAACAGTTCATTCGTGGAATCCTCATACACACTTTGTTTATGTGGTGTGAGTGTGTGCTTGTTTCTAAATTGGAAACAACCCTAGATTATGATCTATTTGGGGAAAATACTACAGAGTAATCTTCGAAGGAAAAAAAGTCAAACTACAAGTAACAGAATATTGGAGGAAATGTTTTCCTCCCATGGTGTTAGGATTTTTCATTTTCTCAATATTGTAAACATCCAAGCACAAAGTAAAGAGTGCCAAGGAGTATCAGTGAGAGGCCGAAGCCCTTCATGTGCCTAAACCGTTCTGTGCAGGTTAAGGCGTGTCAGTGCTACATTGCTTTAGATTTGTAGGAACCTTTTTCTTTCAATAAAGAAGAAGCAGCTTTATGCCAAAGCTAGCATAGGCCGTCGTATGGGCAACCAGTTTTAAATAATAATTAATCGGAAAGCTCAATATAGCTCTTAGAGGTTTCGCCTTTAAAAGACAGATTTTCTGAATTATGAATAGAAAATGAAAGAAATAGTGGTGATTTAGACACTGGCTGATCTGAGAGGTGCATTGTTGCCATTGAAAACATCTTTTCTATAGTCATCTTCCCACCAACGCCTATCTAGTTAATGAACAATGTCAAACTTGGGAACAAATGGCTCAATAAATAAGTTTTTTATTATGAGACTCCTAATATATTTACATCCATCAGCTTCTGCACTGATTCTCCTACAAACCATCTTACAATTAAGGCACTCCAACCTCCCACTTTCTAAGGAGGATGGCATCCAAGAAAGAAAGAGTAGGTGAGCCGGCTAAGAAGGCGTCAGAATGAATCAATCATGTCTCCCAAATAAAATCACTTTCTATTAAATGTCGAATGCCAATTTTTGGCAAATAACAATGCACGCCATCCATCATGTAAAATATTTTGTTGAAGATTGAATAAAACTCAGCGGCCATTGAGGAATTTTCACCTGGAAGAATTGCTCCACAAACTCTGGTGCATCAATTCCGTGGTACTGGTACTACAACTGACGCCGTCTTCTGGTGCAGCGTTTCTCGGTGAAAGATCACCGGGAATCTCTATACCATGCCCATTGTCAAATCCCTCCGGCTGCCCTGATCCAGACATGAAGGCTACCCATCATTTCTTCCACCCCTTATGGGTCAGTGAACCCAAAACCACCCCAAACGAACAAAGCAGAAAACAAGGATCTCTCTCTCTCTCTCTCTCTCTCTCTCTCTCTATATATATATATATATATATATATATATATATATATATATATATATATATATATATATATATATATATATATATAAAACTTGTCAACCATCTATCTCAAAAACAGATCGAGATGGCCAGTTGAGTTGGAAACTAAAAAACAACAAATGCTCATCTACACCTTGGAGATGTACTTGATTCACATTATACCTTTAGCTTCCACCGTATTCAGATTTTTTAATAAGCATATTAATTACTCTTTCTGTATATATATATATATATATAAAGTCTAATGTTCTTGCCATACTTATTATATTTTTAAAAATCTCAACTATCTACTCTGACAAAGATTAATGAATTTAAAAGGTAGCAAGCATATTAAACACACCTACTCCTTATATATTTATTTGTTTGTTTGTTTATTTAACCTTATATATTTTTATATATGTGTGTTTTCATTCGTGGACGCGCGAAAAGGTTTTACCTGAAGACACTGCAGGCTTGTCAGTAGTCTTCACGGTTCTATACATCTGCAATCAAAACCCAAAATAAATGATATTAATGAATGAAATATTGAATAAGTGAATAAAGCAATAGTGATATAGCCAAGACCAGTTAGAACGATTAATGACGACAAATGCGTGAAATAGGTTACCTTGCTCAGCACTGTTTTGTGTATATATATGATTGTGTAATGATGACTAACTTTTTCTATCGAGGGATAGGAATGAAGTCTTTTCCATTCTTGGTGATCAAGTCTTTCATTATATTTTCATGATTGAAGACAGATGGCTCCTAGAAAACCGTTGCATAGGCCCCTCATACGCAGTCCTACATCTGTTTCTTGCGTCAGAATTGTTCCCGTTCCTGCTCCCCAAACCCTTATCTTTTCCGTTTGTTGGGTTTTCTTTCTCCCTTCCCTAAACCTCTCGAGTCCTGTGAGAGTGAAGGCAAAGGACTACTCGTATAGTCGCTGTTCACAGCTAGGGCATTTTTTCTGCACTGGGGGTAGATATGTACCGCTGGCCCTGGGTAAGGCTTTCTTATTCATCTTGACGGCTGTTGATCTTAAAGGAACCGGATCATCAATAGTATCACACAAAGAGTTTGTATTTCTGATTCTTTTTTACTAAGAGTGTTTGTATTGAACGGAAAATTAAACTAAGAATGACACAGTTTCATCCTTTTCCTTTGGGTGGACGAGAGTTTAAGCCCATTTAGATAGTGGATGCGAAGAATTTGTTATGAAGTAGAACCGAAACTAAGAATGACCCAGTTAATTCTTCCTTTTGAGGAAGAATGCTCGGTTTCCTCAGGCGCATTTACTCAGTGGGTGCAACCAAGATCCCAGAGAGAGAGAGAGAGACCTGCAAATGGCTTTTTACATGAGCTAGAGTGAGGTCCTTAACATCCATGAGCTCGAGAACAGACTTTGGTGTTGCCCCTTTAGAAACACAAACAAAGAAATAAGGTATTCCGAATCAGATCTCCCTCTCAGAACAGATAAACAAGCAAAAACATCAACCAAGCAACAGAAATGGCTGTTTCTGATCACTGTAGCATTTTGAACTTGAGACGGCAGCCGCTTGTGTAGCTACCACCATCGTCCACAGCCATCAAATCTGCGCGGAAGTTAAAGTAAGATAAAATAGAGTCAGTTTCTTACTCTCATGGCCTCCCAGTAGTTCCACGGCATGAACAAACCGGGCGTGAAGAGAGCTCGTCCACCGCATCCGCGGGGCTCGCAGGCTCCGTTTTGCAGGAAACCTTGCCGTCAACCTTGATCTGAGCATTCCTGCGGCTGGAGAGGAAGCCAACGTCGACGGCGGAAAATCTGGTAGCACACAAGTGGTGAAACTCTCAGAGGGAACCAAGGGTATGTGAGGGGAGTTATAGAATGGAACGCCTCTTATTGGCCGGAATCCAAAACCATGACCATAATGGTAGTGTTGATGATGCGGGAGCTGGGCCAAGAACTGATAGGCGTTGCCTTCAGCCGGATCCGATGGCAACCTTGCCGGAAGGGCGTCGGATTCCGGCAACCTGGGACTGGAAAGAGAGAGCTCAAAGGAGGCTTCTGGCTTGTGGGTGTGGCGCCAGAAGGACATCATCTGATGAGGGTGCAAAGGTTCTGAGTCCCTTACCCACGTGGGTGTGGTTTTATTGTTTGGAGGGCTAATCTGAAGGGATAAATCAGGCGGTGCGTGTGACAGCTCCATGGAGAGAGATGGTAAGTTGGGTGTCCGCCTGCGTGTTGGTGGGTTTCCCGGCGGGGTTTCAGGCGATGGGTAGATAGCGTGACTCAATTGGAGATGGTTATGTTTTCTCTTACAAGCACGCAACAGAGAGAGAGAGAGAGAGAGAGAGAGAGAGAGAGAGAGGATTCTTTAGGGCCTCTGACGGGAGAGAAAGTAAATAGAAGAAAATGGCAGCGGCTACAACGGAGAGATGTGGAAAGGCATCCTCTCTCCCCCTCTCTTTCTGGTATAAAAAGAAAATAGAGAGAAATTAAGACAAGAGAATGAATACACGAGAAAGTATCTGTTATCAAAGAAAAAGAATAAGGCCACCGGCTTTTTTGCGTACGTCTATATATATATATATATAACCGAAATTAAGAAATAAGAACAAGGATAAGAATATGGAGAAAAGGTAAGTTAAGTTTCATTTTATTTACGAAACGAGCAAAACATGTTTGATTCAATAATGTTTACTAAAGTACGATGTGCAGTCCTTGGAACATGGAAGATCTTGCGACACTCATACATGGTGATTCGAATTTTAAGGGAGTATAATAATTATGTAATTGGAACGAAACTCTAGTCATATAATGCCTTGAGAATTATATTCCGAAAACCGGATCCTACCCAAATACGAGTGAGCAGTATCATTAGTAGAGAGGATCCGTAATATTATATATATATATATATATATAATGAGTCAAGGTTCATATTTGTCATTGATTCTCATGACAAGGGGGTAATGTTGCCCAAAGGCACGTGAAGCTGTGGGGAACTTAAATAATTTGCGAGTCTTTCTCGAGCGATAAAGTATGATGTGTATCCCAGTAGAAAATTCTTCATTGTCCTGTGGGGTTGTGCTGCGCCTTTAGGAACAGACCGCAATGTAGAGAATAAAATAAGAAATCTATCATTTCCTTCATGAAACCGGTTCTGAATTCTACGTTTTCCCGTTCGACCTCGTTGCGTCGCGTTGCTTCTTTTTAGGTTTTGTTTAGGATCAGGTCCTTCTAGATGGCAATAAATAGTTATAAAAATCTCAAAATTCAATGCATGTCTCACGTTTTATTCTTCTTCCTAAAACACTTCTTGCTGTTCCTTCACTTATACTGATACGAAAATCCTTTATAATATGAAAATATAATTTATATACATTTATTTACATAAATATAAACGTCTCTCTCTCCCACATGGCCGCGCACACACACGCACGCACCAAACACACAGACAAGTGAAATGATAGATGAACTTCATCTCACAAGTTTTTCAAAGAAAAATGCAAACTTTTATCGTTGTGGTGGATGTATGGTTTAGAAGCTCGCCTTGAAAAGTTAACCAAACAGAGCGTGAGCTCCAGCTTGAGCTCGTGTTGTAGTTAGCTCTACTTGTCTTTGAAAATAATTAGCTCTGGTTCAAGCTTAATGGTGGATGTATGGTTTGGAAAGATACACAGACAAATTAGGCTTATTGGGTGCCTCCAAAACTTCATCTCATAAATGATAAAATAAGGTTAAAATTTGTTTAATATGATTTGGATACATAAAAAGATAATTAAATAAAGTTCTCGTAAAAAAGTGTGAAAAACTAGATAGTGAAAATGTTAAAAGAAAATTACCAAAATAACTTAAAAAATGGTGTATTATTCACAATTAATGTGTGCTTTATTTGTGAATTTACAAAGATGAATAACTCATCTTTTTCGTTGAGCTTTACGAGCTGATCGAATCCGAACACATGTTATTCATGTTCATCTCAACTAAGGTAATGAACCGAGCTGAGGAGGAGCCGAATGGAGCTGATGTACAAGCAGCTTAGTTCATTAATTACCAGTCCTGCTGCCATCTTTATCTCAAACAAAGGTCTGGATATAGTTGTGTTCGAGTCGCGGGTCGACACACGAGTCCTTGTGACAAAGATGCAAATAGAATGTTTAGATCTTATAAATATTGCAATCGCGACCTCAGGAGAATTAGCTGCACATACATTATAAAAAAGGTCATTTTTGTTACATCTCTCTCTATATATATAGAGAGAGAGAGATTGTAGTACTTCTTTTCTTTATAAATTTTCTGTTATTTATATTGTGACAAAATATGAAGAGTGTGATCTCGTTTAATGCAAAACAAAGACTATAAAAATGTAATACGATGGCTTAGAAGAGTCTTATTATTGTGTTACTTAGATTCATACTAAAGCACGTTTATTTCTATTTCCAAGAAATTCCTTTTGACTTTCTTAAATTATATCGAAGAACACACATACACATATTTATCAATCATTTATTAAATTTAAAATGATTTTTTTCCTGAGCTCGAAGTATGTGGTGGTTGGTCATGGCATGTAAGGAAGATGGTCCCTATAGTTAGACGACAAAATGCACGGAGAACAAAAACAAGCCCTTGGCTATGTATGACCTACAGGGCTCGACTAGGTGTGGTCCTATGTGTGTCATAGGGCGAACCCATCGAACCCAGTACATAATCCACATTGAGCCACACAGCGTGCCATTTTTCCAGGAAATTCATGCCCTCGTGATAGACAAGTGTGAGTCGATTCGTCCATACCTGAATCCAAATCCAACCGCTTCAGGTGGTTTTGGTTCTGCCGGTGGAAATGTGTGTTCTTGGTTGTACTCGTGTCATGTCATTTTGTGTTTGTATTAATTAGAAGCATGACACTTTTGGTGAACACAAGCACAGAATTTCCGGGTCATCCTTGTTTTTAGTGCATGACTTGTCTGAATTTGCCAACAATGTTATGTTTCGTGTTATTCATGTTATGTCATTTCGTGTTAGCATCAAAATCATGTCAACCCAAAGACGACCTGATGTTTTCGTATCATTTTTTGCTGAATGAATACAGACTGTTTTTGTGCTTGCATTGATATTGTGTATGATTGATTGGGTTCAGACTCAACTTTCATATGTACTTGTTGTGGTCAAGCCTCTTAAATCTCTGTCAGGTATCTTTCTACATTTTTCGGTATCATTGGTACATAATTGATAGTCGGACTTCCAGTGGATATTTGAACCCAACTTACACTTTGGAGTTTGGCTTGGATTGAGTAATTGCTACTAGAGCTGAATAACATCCAATTTAACTAAAAAAAGAGAGGAAATACCATATAATTTATAAAATTAAACTATTTTACCAATTTTTAAAATAAAAAAACTCCCCTTTAAATGCTCCATGCATCCTTCAGCGACACTGCTTGATGTCGTGGGTATTGCTGCAGTGCGGCGACATTGCCATGGCTACCCAGTATGTAATCTTTGTCAAACTCAGCCGAAGCTCATCTCTATTTGTCAAACTCCCCTTTAAATGCTCCATGTTTCCAACAAATAGAGCTGAGAAGGAAAAAAAAAGATAAAAAAATAAAAACCCCATCCCAGTTGAGCATTTGATCAAAATGAGGGTCTTCCAAAGAAGAATAGCTCAGTTTTATAACGTTGAGTGTAATTTTTGCATAATATTTAAAGTAAAAAATATTATGAAGACAAATTTAATGTGAGGGCCAAATACCTCTTAGGTCAAAAAGGTAATTTCACCTAGTCCTTGTTGAGAACGTAAAAATTGCAGCTTGTTCTTTTATTCCTTAGGTATGTACAATCCTCTCAAAAAAATACACCCAAAGGACCATCATCATCATGCTTAATGAGTAAGTAAGATGGCACCAACAAGGCACTGTTCTTGTTAAAGCACTCATAGGAATCATCCATCAAAGGCAGTCATATGGTGTATATGAGGGAGTGTGTGCCTAGTGGGTCCTATCATTCCTATTTTATACATATTTGTATGTGTTATATATAGAGAGAAAAAGTTTTATTCTATCTTACTTATTTGTGAAACATGTACTTTCTTATTTTAGAGTATAAGTGTCATTTAAAATGTTATAAGATCATACTCATGTCTTGAAAAGGCATTGATATTGCAAGAGTAATATATATAGAATTCTCAATATCTATTTATATATATACAACAACAACTAAGCCTTTTCCCATACTAGACGGGGTCGGCTACATGGATTCTTTGTTTCTACAATATATATAAAAAAATTAGCAAATACATAATGTCTTTCAGTGCATAATCTCACATAAATATTTTCATATTTAAATTAAAAATACCATTATACTTTTATAGTAAAGTAATTCAAATCTTCATAGATAATCACAAAGATCAATTGATAAAAATATTTTAGTAAGATCTATAGTTTAAACATTATACTGTGCCCTCATATATATATATATATATATTACATAGAGAGAAGTTAAAAATGTCGGTAGTTAAATTCAAATTTAAGTTTTACAGAGGTATCGAGTTTCAACCGTTAATCAAACTGTTAAGAAAATCTATAAGGTGAACGGACATATGCATGGACTATACTTCTACTTTATTGATTGTAAAGTTTCCATTGTTACGTTTTCAAACCCCATTAATCAAACTCCAAACCATCTGTGAGGGGCCAAAATTTTGCTTTGTATCGAGGATTTTTATAATGAAACGTACTGCGTCTATATATATATATATATATATATATATATATATATATATATATATATATAGAGAGAGAGAGAGAGAGAGAGAGAGAGAGAGAGAGAGAGAGAGAGAGAGAGAGAGAGAATATTTAAGAAGATGTGGGCAAGGATCATGGGAGTGTAAGCCCCCGTTGAGTTGATCTACGTGTAGATCGAGTGCAATGACTGTATGTATGGCCAAGTATGAGTGGGCTCTAACACCACTGGGTTCAGGCTCCACACGCGTCTCTGCCTACCACCGAAGCGGGTGATAAAGTGTTTGCACACCGGGCCCGGCTCTCGTTACCGAGGGTGCAATCTCCGCGGATGATGGGCCGGGGACTTCCCTTGGTCAAAAGGAAAAAGCTAAGATTAGCCCACACTAGTGATATTTCAATAAGGATACAATTTTTTTTTATGCGATACGACACTATTTTCAGTCCATCGTATCCTACTCCTACCATCGCAGAGTGGACCCGAACCTTGGTGATCTATTCATGACCAAGAATCTGGCTAGGATTCCAATCTAAAAAGAAGAGTGTCAAAGGAACTTCGCTAGCGGTGCTGCTTTCTTTGCTTCTTCTCTTTTTGTGACCTGGAATGGCAGCCAATTGAAATTCTTGAAGAGTTTCACGGTGATGCTAATGTCGACCTTGAGGGTCTTCCCAGAGGGACCCGGGTCAAGAAAATGGAGAGACTTTGCAGAGGATAACAACTCCTCCTTTCAGTAGTGCGCCCCGTGGGAGCGGCTACAGTAGTGCACTCTCTGACCAGTTCTTCATTATTTTGTGGCTACGACGCGCCTTATGGCCCTGACTGTAAGGGTGGAACGAAGTTCAGCGAAGGAACGGAGGGACAAGGTGAGGGACCGGTTCATGCCATTCCCTGGGTGGGCGCTTGCTAATAGTGTGTGGCTACCTTGGGGTTCACTATAGGAAGTAGTAGGATGCTTACCACTGATTATAGAGCCTTCCAACTCAGCCTCTGCCCCGCTGCTCTCTTTGAGGGCTGCTTTCGACCCCACTACTATAAGCCAACCGGGTCAACATTTCACTGGGCCTAGCTCTCTCTCTACTGGGCTTTTTATTCAATAGCGGGCCATCGCCTCGAGTAAGTTACCTGCCCCTTTAAGGGCGGGCGAGAGGTGGAGGTGTACTCCTAAATTCAAGGATTCCCACGGGGCGGTAGCGCTTACTGTAAGCGTCCCGTGGGAGTCAGGCGTCAAAGGCCTGACTTCAAAAGAAATTCTTCCTTCCTTTTTCAATATCTGAACGATCAACAGACACCTCTCAGGATCAACGGCGCAGACTTAGTGATGGATCGGCGCTTACCTTTCTGTTATTTGGTCGCCGGAGGTCCAGTGAGCGCAATGAATGGTGTTGTCGTGAGGTTTTCACACGAGGGTTTTCTCAGACGATTGTATGTATTTCTGTGTTTCTGTATGTCTCTATATATTTCACCTTGTGAAATGGCTGCCTTTTTATAGGCAGCCGCTCCCCCAATCGTCTGGCTTACTCCTCTCGTGGCTTCCCTCGTCTGGGAGCTGTAACGACTGTCCGTTACATTATCCGACCTCTCCTCAGGTAACGGCTGGATGACCAATCCAGCCGTTACTTGAGCCAAGAATGGCCATTTCATTGTAACATCTCCCACTTGGTCATTCGAGCCAAGTGTATCGACATACTGGTTTTCCTCCCACTTTCCAGGGGATTTCACTAGTTATGTCGATTCCTGATTACTATTGTAATCAGAACCTGTTGTATGGTTATTTCTCTACACAACAAATCATTTGTTGTATGGTTATTTACCTATACAACAACATATCTCAAACCCATGTTTCTAACATGTTTTTAGAAGAGTTCTTTTATTATGCCTTTGGTTAAGGGGTTTGTCAACATGTCTTCCATTGGCATGTATGAGATGGATATTTCCTTTCTCATAACCATATCATGAACATAGTGATATTTTACCATTATATGCTTGCTTTTTGAGCAATCTGCTCCACTCTTAATAAGAGTAATTCACTGGCTCATCTGTTATTTCCAGCTTCAAATCACGTATGAAGCGGCTTATCCAGACGGCACTTTTTTGCAGCCATACAGCAAGCAATATACTCAGCTTCCTGTGTATGCAATGCTACACGACCCTGTTTCTTACATGCCCAAGAAACAACACCTCAAATTAAGAATATTTGTCCTGAGGTTGATTTGCTGTCATCTTTACTCTCAGCAAAGTCAGCGTCTGAGTATCCTACCACTTCCAGTTCATTTGCTTGAAAACATAGTTTCAAGTCCTTTGTTCCTTTCAGATATCTTAAAATCCTTTTTACAGCTATCCAATGCAGTCAACTTGGATTACTTTGATATCTACTGACAAGACCAACAACAAAGCTGATATCATGCATTGTACACAACATAGCATACATTAAACTGCCAACAGCTTGAGCATAAGGAACATTAGGCTTATCGTCTCCTTCACCGGGACAATCAGCCTTACTTAGTTTCACCCTTTTTGCAACAGGTGTATCTGCAGACTTACATTCACCCATTTTGAACTTCTTGAGGATATAGTCTATATATCTCTCTTGACTCAGGCATAAGAGTCTAGATCCTCTATCTCGAGAGATCTTTATACCCAGGATATAGGATGCTTCTCCCATATCCTTCATTTCGAACTTGGAGTTCAACCATGACTTCGTTTTAACAATCATTTCATTGTCATTTACAGTCAACAATATGTCATATAATGATAAGATGACAAAGTGGCTCCCACTATTCCAAACATAAACACAGTGATCAAGTTTGTTAGCCACAAACCCAAATTCTATAATGACATTTTAAAAAGTCAAATACCATTGGCGAGGTGACTGTTTTAGGCCATATAGGGATTTTTTCAACCTATACACTTTATCTTCTTGGCCTTCATTCACAAATCCTTCGGGCTGCTGCATGTACATGATTTCTTCTAAATCACCATTTAGAAAGGTTGTCTTTACATCTAACTGATGTAAATTCAAATCATAGTATGCAGATATTGTTAGGGATTATTCGTATGGATGCAAATTTTGCAACTGGAGAATATGTCTCAACATAGTCTATCCGTTCCTTTTGCGAAAAACCCTTTGCAACCATCCTCACTTTAAACTTGTCAATTGTACCATCGACCTTATATTTCTTTTTCAGAACCCATTTGCAGCCTATAGCTTTTCTTCCTTTTAGCAAATCAGCCAATTCTCAAACTTGGTTTTTCTCAATGGATTCAATTTACTCATCCATGGCTTTCTCCCAGTCTGATGCTTCTGATAAATTCATTGCTTGCTGATAAGTCAAGTTATCAGTCAATTCATTTAAATCTACCGAATTACACACTTCTTCTGAAAGATAAGTGTGATAATCCTTTAAATATGATGGAGTGGCTCTAGGGCTCTTTTGTCCAATTAAGGTATCGGTAGTTTCAAGAAGTTCTTGTATGGGCTCAAAAGATGATTGGTCAAAATCTACCAAATCATCAACACACTCTTCATTGTTTTTCAGGATGTCATTCTTAGAATCTTCTAAGAATTCAACATCTCTGCTTTCAATGAGTCCTTGGTCCTTATAATAAAACCGATATCCTTTTGAACATTTTGGATATCCAATAAATATACACCTTAAGGACCTACTATCTAGTTTATCTCTAGACTGATCAAGGATCTTAACATGTGCAATTGATCCCCATCTCCTTAGATGACCTAGGTTGGGTTTTCTTCCAAACCACATCTCATACGGTGTAGTGAACACAGCTTTACATGATACTCTGTTGAGCACGTAAATAGTTGTACTTATTGCTTCTCTCCAAAAGACCCTTGGTAGAGTGACATCAATAATCATAGACCTTGTCATATTCAACAAGGTTCTATTGTATCTTTCAGCTACACCATTTTGTTGAGGTGTTCTAGTCATTGTATTTTGTTTAGTAATACCAAAGTCTTTATAAAATTCTAAAAATTCTGCTGAGGTATACTCACCTCATCTGTCTGATCTCAAGACTTTGATAGTATGCCCCAATTGATTTTCCACTTCTTGCTTATATTCTTTAAATGCTTCAAGTGTCTCTGATTTATGTGCTAAAAGATATATATACATATATCTAGAGTAATCATCGATAAAGGTTATAAAGTAACCATTTTCTCTATGTGTCTTTACTCTAAAAGGTCCATATAAATTCGTGTGAATAATCTCTAACATGGTTGATGTCCTTTTTGTTTCCTTAGAAAAGACTTTCCTTGTCATTTTTTCTTTTATGCAAGCTTTACATTTGTTGAAAGTCTTTTTCTCAAATCTAGGTAATAAGTCAAAGTTGGATAATTTCCTCCACTTTTCCAGACTTATATGCCCTAGGCGTTTATGCTACATATTCACATCAACAGAAAGGACACTTTTAATATAAACAGAAGATTGATGACTTTCATTATCGAATAACTTGAACAGTCCATGTTCTACATCAAATTCTTCCGAGAACAAGATTCTCCCATGTTTTCCCACAGTCACCTTGTTAGGTACAAACCTAACTTTAAAACCTTTCTTTACTAAAGTAGGGATCGAGTCCAGATTGCGCCTTATAGATGGCACAATTAACACATCGGTCAGTACAATTGGTTTGCCTTGTACAAATATCCTAAAGGATCCAATACCCAAAATATCTGAAAAAGTATTGTTTCCCATGTACACACGATGTTTTCCGGGTTGATATTCCTTTAGATCAATTGCCCCTTCCTTGGTTTTTGAGATGTGTCTTGTAGCTCCGGAGTCTATCCACCAATCTGTAATTGGGCGGTCCAAGTATAAGCATTCTGAAATTATGCAAATTATGTCCTGCTTCTCCGATTGTTCGCGCTGTGAGTTGTTTCCTTCACCTTTCTTGTTGCGGCAGTCCTTCTTGTAGTGCCCCATCTTTCCATAGTTGAAGCACTTGATTCGGGAAGCGGTTTCCTGTGATTTCTTAAAAGCTTGACCACCTTTATTAATATTCTTGCCAAACTTTTTATTTGGTTTCTTTTTCTGGTTGGATTTTGATCTAGGCACCAACTCATCCTGGACCACTAGAAGTTTTTCTCTTTTGTTTTTGAGCATGTGTTCTTGCTCAATTGCTAGCTTTAGGAGTAATTCCGAAAGGTTGATTTCAGGTCCTAACCTTAAGGCAGTGGTAACCATATTCCATGATGGAGGTAGACTGTTCAATATAGTTGATATCTACATTGATTCGGGGATGAATGATTTTGCTATTGCTAAATCCCTAACCATTACCAGCATATGATTCACATGTTCTACTACATTTTCTCCTTCTTTCATTCTAAAAGAGTTGTATATGAAACTTTGTAGTTGTATCATACTTAGCTGTTAACGTGTCAAACAGTTCTTTTGCAGTCTCAAATTCTTCAAAGACCCTAATGAGGCCATCCTCAAGTTAACATTACTGTTTTTGCTATGGTATCGTCTTTTAAAAATGTTTTATACATTTCTAACTATTGTTGGTTTGCGTCTGGTGGTGGAGGACGCACTGTTTCCTTTAACACATACTCTACACCTTCTAGTATTAGAGCTAACGGGATTCTTCTCTTCCATGTCTGAAAGTTCAGACCGTTATAGTTTTTCTGTTTTTGCCCATTCAGACACATATCCTAGAACTCATTTTTATTTGGCAAAAATATTAATCAAGCGGTCTTTCTCTTTCTAAAAAAAATAAGAAAAAATATAGAGCAAGAAACACGTTAACTTGATGTAGAGTTGAAAAACAAACAATTTTCCTAAGGGTTTTTCTACCTCCAAACCCCTAAACGAATACCAAAGGATAAATCTATACTTTTTACTTATTTGTCCCTTTTTGTATTTTTGTAAAATCATAAGGATAAACTCGTAAAATTACTATTTGGTATTCTTGTAAAATTCGCAACTAATCGGTGTTAAAATAGTAATTTTAACTTAGGGTGAATCTGTAGTTTTTCAAAAGGAATAGGAGTAAACCTGTCTTTTGACTAAATGGCAGAAATAATATTTTCTAAACGGGGTTGGATAATATCATAAATCAACAGCTCTTGGTATTTTTGTAATTTTCAAAAACGATCAAGGGGTAAACTTGTCCTTTTATCGTGGCAATTTCGTAATAATCAAAAGGACTGGGGGAAGTTTTGTCCTTCTCTCTCAAAACCCGAGGCGGTTTCAGAAAACCATTGGTGGTTTTCGGGAAACCGTCGGCGGTTTTGAAAAACCGGTGGTTTTCCCGCCATAGTTTTTGAAAACCGCATTTTTATTTTTTTTTTATATCGCTATAAAAGCGAAAAATAAAGAACAGTTACAGATTCTGGATTTTTCCAGAGAGAGAGAGAGAGGGGAGGGAGAGGTTCGGCTGATCGTCGCCGTCGGCTGTCGGGTTCTTCTTTCGAGCACTCCAGTCGGTTGCTAGCCGTTCGTCGCTTGCCGTTTTTGTTTCGCCTTCAGGTTTTTTCAGGCTTGTCGTTGTTTTGCCTTTGGGGCTTTTTGCCGGCTTGCCTCTGGTTTTGCCTTTGAGGCTTTTCGCCGGCTCCGGCTCGCCGGCAGGATATGCTCTGTCTTCTCTGTTCTACTGCCAACTTTTTTCTTTCTTTCTGTTGTTTCTAATGTATCCCTCCCTCTTCTTTTTTTTTTTTGCAGAGAACCAGGCCCTGATACCACTGATTCATCAGTGCTTACCTTTCTGTTGTTTGGTCGCCGAAGGTTCAGTGAGCGCGGCGGGTGGTGTTGTCGTGAGGTTTCAACACGAGGGTTTTCTCAGACGATTGTATGTATTTCATTTTCTGTATGTCTGTATATATTTCACCTTGTGAAATGGCTGCCTTTTTTATAGGCAGTCGCTCCCCCAATCGTCTGGCTTACTCCTCTCGTGGCTTCTCTCGTCTGGAAGCTGTAACGGATGGCAGCGGTAACGGTTGTCCGTTACATTATCCGGCCTCTCCTCAGTTACCCGAGCCAAGAATGGCCATTTCATTGTAACACTTAGCACGGCCACGTGGGAGCGAGTAAGGCAAGAGGACTAGGGTGGGAGGTGAAACGGCCGTGAGCCCAACGCTTCCATCCACTTGGTGAAAGAGTCCGTCGCCACAGCAGAATAGCAGAATAGCATAACTTGTTACATCCGCTTAGACCGGCTCCACAACGACTGGTGTTAGTGCGGGAGCGCCCACTCTCCATACTGCAGTAATGTATATCTGTTATGACGTGGTGTCTCAACGTGAATGTTTTCGCTTGTATGACGGAGGGCTGAGCGTAGCTAAGGGACGGAGGCGAGTGCATATTCTCTCTCATAAGAAGAAAATAAAAGCAAATTAAGACGAGAATGAATAAACCAGGAAGCCTCTACTATCAAAAACGAGAGAGAAAGAATAGGCTCTTTTTGTTTGATATATATATATATTCATATATGTATATATACATAATAACTGATATGACCCACAGCGTATTCTTATGGTGTCCATGGAATCTGTCGCAATATATTTGTTCTAATCTCCTCAGATTTTTTAGTCGTCTCGATCATGAAAATTATGTAAATTCTTTCTGCTTGTCTTATTCTTTTTGTTTACTATATATGATTTCGCGACTGTTCGTCGCTAAAGGTGGAACCACCATGATCCATCATCAAAAAACTCTGGTTCTAGGACCCTTGTTCTCATGTAATGTGGACTTCATGCTTTTAAAATAAGTGTCAATATGATGCCCACCGGAATCGAACCTTTTGTAGAGGCCCCTCTCATAATACCAAATCCGTCGCCCGGGTCGTCTTCTTGGCTGCTATTAGAAAAGTTAATGCCATCGTAATAATTAGTTATATTTGTTGTAGGAGTATTCTAAGATCACAGCTTACAGATTGAACCAATTATAGAGATCCATGAACTCATAAACTTTTTGCTTAATGTTATGTGTGTGTGAGAGAGAGAGAGAGAGAGAGTCTAGGATAGCACAATTTCACCTGGATTTGTCACAAAAAGATGCTTCCTCTTAATTGGTGCCAAAATCATACCGTCAAAGAATTTGCAAGTGTGTTTGATTACGACGTCAGGACTACGGGATTGAAACTACAGTTCAAGCTTCACCAGCCCACTCTTGGGGTTGGGCTGATGGTCGGCCTTGTAATCATGTAATGACCCCACTTTTACTGCATGTTAAGGCTCATATTTGATTACCAACGAAACTTCTGGGGCCTTGCAATCAATGACCTCACGAGAGATTGGCCCCACATCTCATGTTATGAGAATATATATATGTGTGTGTGGACGTTCTTGAGATTCCTTTTAAGGGTAGGATTATACTAATATATATGTGATATATCGAGCACAATGACAACTAAGAATCCATGTACACCTTAAAGGCTTGGTTGTGGTATCTGATAAGATATTGGAAGGAATATTGCATGTGGATCACCCGGCTTGCCCTCATTCATAAATTATAGGTCGTGACTTCGATACCAGGGCATGCATACTTGGCTTTGGTGCAATGGTGGATCTACATTGAGCCAAGGTGGAGCAATCATCCCATACATATTTCTTGATCCGCCATGCTTTAGCGCCTCCCCGTTGTAACCAAAAGAAAAGTATTGGAAAGTTGTTAAAAGAAGAAACAACCATATTAGAGGGAATAGTGCGTATAGAACAGTCTGACCATTATCGATCGCAATAAATAACCAGAGGAAGTTCACTTGTAGTTAATTTAGCACTTATTTTATACATCAAATGGACCCCTCCCAAGAAACAACCATATTAGGGCATCATCTGTGTGGAGATGGCGGGGACACGTTATGACACGATCGTGTCGCTTCTGATCATCTCAAAACTAATGGTTGCATGCTGAGTGCCAAAACAAAAATGGCCACCTCATGGCACAAAGAGCAATAGCACGGCCGGTTAGGTGGTCTACTCGCAAGCTGGAGATCATGAGTTCAATACCCATGGTGTAAATCTGTCTTCGGCCTCCACATTGTCCAAAAGAAAAGCCTCACATCATGTGTCCCTTTTGTTTCCTTACATTTCAGATCTTCTTCATGGATAAGGTCCTGGCAGAAAACTGGGCTTGAACTTGACCATGTGATGATAGATTCTTGCCATATTACATTCCAACAAGGAAGAACAAGCATAAAATCAGAAAGTAGTAGACTCTGTTAGTTGCACTGTTGCAACATCAAATGGACCCTTCCATGTAAGTGTAGCTGGGGGTGTCGATGGATCGGGTTTTATGCGAATCAGACTCCTGCTGAACCAGTTAGGATTGGATCAGGTAGCTAAAGAATTGATCCATTAGTTATCCAGGTTGTCAGATCCACAAGATCCTTTAGAGAATATAGTTTGTGGAAATTTAAACCAATCTCAGGTCCAACCCAAGCTCCCATTAAGATCTGTCAGACACCTATCTGGCACCCACATCCATGTGACCGGGCACTCAAAGAACCAATCATTATTGGGTCTCACATCTTACATGGAACCAAAGGTAATGAAAACTTGTCTTGCGCTCTTCCGCATCTTTCCCCTTTCCCTTTCCACATAGTTTTTGGTCCAATAATTATAATCCTTCAATCTATTTTATCATCCTACTCCGCCCATGTAAGGGATCACCCTTGCATTACCGGTCCCAAGCCCAGATAAAGGAAGAGGGTTGTGTTAGGCTTCCGACAACCAGCGTAAAACTTCGTCGGATTTTATAACATGAATTACAAAAATTATGAGCATTGCTTCAGAACCCGAATGCAGTAATAAGTAAGCAAGTGTCACTATATTTTCGCCCGAATGTAGTGAATCAATTGCAGAGAGGGTTCCCACATCATGGACGGGTGTAGGTAAAGAAGTTAGTCCCGCTACATTGCCGTCCAAATGTAGTGAATAATTTGTAGAGAGGGTCTCCGTATTTTGATTATGAATGGATGCGGGGAGTAAGAAAGCTAGTACTAGATAATAAGATTCGTATTGGTTCTTTGAATATCGGAACATTATCCGGTAAGCTAATGGAGGTGGTAGATACTATGATTCGAAGAAAGATTCATATTCTATGTTTACAAGAGACAAAATGGGTTGGAGAAAAAGCAAAGGAGATAGAGGATACATGTTTTAAATTATGGTACTCAGGTAAAGAAAAGGCTTGAAACGGAGTTGGTATTATCATAAATAAAGATTTAAAGGATAGTGTAGTAGACATACAACGATATGGTGACCGAAACATGACGTTGAAATTAGTATTAGGAGCAGAGGTTTTGAATATAGTTTGTGCTTACGCACCCTAAGTAAGACTAGAAGATAGTATAAAGACAACTTTTTAGGAAGAGCTAGATTAGGTGATTCAAAAGATTCCACAAAGGGAGATGATTTGTTTAGGAGGAGATTTAAATGGACTTGTCGGTAAAGAGGCATTAGGATATCAAGGTATTTATGAAAACTTTGGTTTTGGGGATATAAATGAGGAAGGTGGGGAGATTTTAAATTTTGCTATGGCATTTAATCTCTTTATAGTCAATACAAACTTCAAAAAACGAGATGAACATTTAATTACTTATAAGAGTGGCTTATCACAAACACAAATTGATTACTTTATTTGTAGAGAAAAAGATAGAGCGTGTTGTAAAGATTGCAAGGTAATTCCAGGAAAAAGCTTAACCAACCAACATCGACTTTTAGTTATGGATTTACAAATAAAAAAATAAACAAAAAAGAAAAGAGTGCATCGAGCTATTTGGACTAAATGGTGGAATCTCAAAAGCGAGAAAGAAGATATATTTAAATATAAAGTCCTTCAAGGAGATGTTTGGAATTATGTTGGTACACCCTGTGATATGTGGAACAATATAGCTATACATATTAGGAAAGTGGTGAAAGATGTGTTAGGTGTATCTAAGGGAGGTGTACCGGCACAAAAAGAAGCTTGGTGGTGGAGTTAAGTAGTGAAAAATAAAATCAAGGCAAAGAGGGCATGTTACAAATTACATTATGCTAAGAAAACTAGTGAAACTTTAGAGGCTTATAAGAAAGCAAAAAAGGAAGCGAAAAAGGCCGTGAGTGAAGCAAAAGCTAAAATTTGGGAGGATTTATATAAAAAACGCAACTCAAAAGAGGGTGAAAGAGATATTTTTAGGATAGCTAGGGCTAGAGATAAGAAAAATAAAGATCTTAATTATGTTAGATGCATCAAGGACGAGAATGAAAAAATTCTAGTGGCAAATTATGATATAAGAAATAGATAGAAAAACTATTTTTATAAGCTTTTTAATGAAAATAAAGATGTTAGTATTAGCTTAGGAGAGTTAGCCAAATAAAAAAAGTATATAAACCACAATATCTACCGACATATTCAAAAGAATGAAGTCAAAGAGGCTCTTAAACATATGAAGTGTGGTAAATCGGTAGGACCATATAATATTCCTATAGAAGTTTGGAAAATACTAGGAGAAATAGGAATCACTTGGCTCACATGACTATTTAATGAAATATGAAAAAACCAAAAGATGCCCGAGGAATGGAGAGCAAGTACACTTATACCCATATATAAGAACAAGGGAGACATTCAAAATTGTGCGAATTATCAAGGTATCAAGTTAATGTGCCATACTATGAAATTGTGGGAAAGAATTATCGAACGTAGGTTAAGACAAGTATCAAGTACAACAGAAAACCAATTTGAATTATGCCAGGCAGATCTACTGTTGAAGCGATTCACCTTTTGAGACGTCTTATGAAACATTTTAGAGCAAAAAAGAAAGACCATCACATGATATTTATTGATCTAGAAAAAACTTATGATAGAGTACCGAGGGAGGTTCTTTGGAGAACTTTGGAAAAAAGAGGTATTTCATTGACATACATTAACCTTATAAGAGACATGTATGATGTGCAAAAACATGTGTGAGGACTCATGAAGTAATGACAGACTTCTTTGAAGTTAATATTGGGTTACATCAAGGATCAACTTTAAGTCCATACTTATTTATAATGGTGATTGATGAGTTAACAAAACATATTCAAGATGAAGTACCTAGGTGTATGTTATTTGCAGATGACATTGTATTAGTGGAGGAGTCTAAGAAAAAAGTTAATAGAAAATTGGAACTATGGAGAGAAACATTAGAAAGCAAAGGCCTCCGACTTAGTAGAACAAAGACAAAATATATGGAATGTAAGTTTGATCATTTGGTTACCTCAGAGGACATAGAAATTAAAATTGGCACATATTGCATCTCCCAAAAAGAAAGTTTTAAATACCTAGGGTCAATTTTTAAGAGTGATGAAAGAATTGATGGAGATGTTATAAATAGAATTAATGCTGGTTGGTTAAAATGGAGAGGAGCATCAGGTATTCTTTGTGATAAGAAGATATCATTAAAGTTAAAAGGTAAATATTATAGAGCAACAATTAGGCTTGCTATATTTTATGATTCTTAGTGTTAGGCAGTTAATCATCAACATGTACAAAAGATGTATGTGACAGAAATGAAGATGTTGAGATGAATGAGTGATTATACAAGAAAAGAACGTATACATAATGAGGTTATTAGAAACAAATTAGGAGTGGCACCAATAGAGGATAAAAGGAGAGAATATCGTTTAAGATGGTTTGGATATATAGAAAGAAAATCAAAAGAAGAACCTGTTAGAAGGTATGAAAAACTAAATTTGGAAAGTATTAAAAGAGATAGAGGATGACCACAAAAGTGTTGAAAATAAACAATAAAGAATGATCTAGCTTATTGTGAGTTAACTGCTAACATGTCACACGATAGGGATCTGTGGAAACAAAGAATCCATAAAGTCGACCCCGTCTAGTATGGGAAAAGGCTTAGTTGTTGTTGTTGAGTCTATTTTATCATCCAAGTACTTGCTCAATGATTAAAATTAACAAGCCTTTTCTCATACTTAAAAGAATTTCACTAGATCTAATATGGAAAAAGACTTAGTTATTGTTGGGTTTAATCTATAAGCAAGTGTACTGGGATGCCAAAATATTAAAAAAATAAAGACTTTCAGCTTGGTGGAATAATGGAGTGCAAGTTTGATTATTAGTTATTATATATAAATAAAAGTTAAGATTGACACACATTTCACCCATCAAAAAGAAATATTTAAGTACTTAAGATTAGTTTTACCAAAACAATGAAAAAATTGATGAAGATGTTACACAAAATTAATGTAAGATGATTAAAATTGAGAGGTGCATCAAGTATTTTAAGTGAGAAGAAGATACAATTAAGGTTAAAGGGTAAATATTATAGGGCAGCAAATTAATTTTGTTATGTTATATGATGCGTAGTATTGTATAGTCATTTTACATGTTCATAGAAGAAATGAAGATGCTAAGATGGATATATGGTAACCGATAAAAGACTATATCCTCAATGAGGCTATCATAAGCAAATTGGAAGTGGTACGAATAGATAATAAAGGGAGACTAAAATGGTTTGGACACATGAAAAGATAATTAAAAGAAGCTCCGGAAAGAAAGTACGAGAAACTAGATGATAAATATATTAAAGAGAAGAAAAGAGAGACTAAAATGGAGTTTGAAGGAAATAACAAAAAATTATGTAGCTCATGTTTAGTTAATGGCTAGACGATAGAACCTTATGGAAACAAAGAATCCATATACCCGACCTATCGCTTTAAATTGAAGAGCTAACGTTTAGAGAAAAAAGACAACAAGATGTGCACCGATTTGTTTTGGCAACAAGAAAAATTAGTACGACATTGAAGAAAGTTAAATGTGAGTGACACATTCTGGGGATGCTTTTCATGAGCAGCTTGTGACAAAAATATAAAGGACACCTCATTTTGATCAATAATATGTTATATTTGTTATCTGATGTGAGTAAAGACTGGTGCCCCTTCTGATGCACAGATCCTTCTGTCATCAAGGCATCAGTTAAGATGGGATGTCAAAACAGACTCAAAGGAGAAGAAAACAAATCTCAAAGGATCATACTGATCCAGTAGAAACAATGAATAGTTCAAAAAGAATCAGGCTGATCCAGTCGAAACATTGAATAGTTCAACAAGCATGAAGCCAAAGGAAGCACAACAAAGGCTAAGAACGTGCAGTTGCTTTCATTTGATTGAGATGATCGAATAATAGGACGCACAAGGGTTGTCACAATTAGCAACTCTATATGGGATCTCTCATATTTCCAAATAAAAGCCTCTACATACGAAGGCAGCCTTGAATAATGGCACCTATGATTATCATTTAGAGCACGAAGCTCTTGGTAGTATACAAAGTAGATAGACTGTTGCCGGTCCGCTTTTGGAATAGAAGTTTTACGTAGGGATAGGAATGAAAATATTGACTGGACCCATAAGGCCCCGATCTGACCTGATCCAAATGGGTCTGGGTACAGGGATAAGATGTCCCGACCCAATACATTCTACAACCCTCTCTCTATATATATATAGAGAGAGAGAGGAGGAGGAGGATCTTTGCATCTATCTATATTTACGTGTATATATAAATATATAAATATAATTGTATATATGTATGTGTATATATTATGTTTATAGTTGTGTATATATAATGTTTATAGCTATGCATATATGTCCGTGCAGAGACTACAATCCATGATGACACTTATTCATGTTCAAATCTCCTTAATGATTTGCTTTAAAGTATCATTTAATGCTCAAGTATAGATGAGTGTTCTCATTTACCGTATTCTCTATATTTATATTTATATAGAGAGAGAGAGATTTAAGGAACCCATCAATCATATGAACTATTCACAAGTGGTTCAAAAAATTTAAATGATGGTTCCTTGTAATTCTCTATTTCAGTGGGTTTTCTAAATCTGGATTATACATATAATATATATATATATTCCCATTCATTCTATGGAAGTGTCGGAAGGATTTCTTTGAATACCAGAACTTTTAACTTACTAATATTAAGAACTTGGTTTATTCTCAATAGAATAGACTGTAGAGAAAACTTCTCAGGACTGGATCGCGTATCTCTTGCAGGGGTCTCGCGAGCAGTTCAATGGATGACAGCTTGGTTGTGAAAAAACTCCTATGCTCTGTCCGGCTTCAAGCTATGACTCCCGGGTACGATTTTCCTACAGCTAGTGAAGAGAGAACTTTATCCTTTGAACTGATTCATGTATGGATAGGCAGGGTTGTTAAGTAAACAAGGTATGAAACAAAAGGGAGGGTACTCTCTCTCTCTCTCTCTCTCTCTCTCTCTCACTCACTCATTCACACACACACACACACAAACGAGATCAGCCGAATCCGTAAGAAGGTAAAAGCAACAACAGAAACGAGGAGAGGGTGAAAGCAGACAGCGAAAAGAAAGTAATTTGCATTACTTATTATGTCCGATGTGCAGGACCGATTCCCTTTGTAAAAGAATAAAGAACTAAAAAGGGGAATGTAGCAGACACTATGAATCAGATAGCGGAATTCCCGCTCTCCTAGCAACAATTGGATCAACAAAACCATACAATTCTACCCATATATGTGAGCTGAACCTCACTTACCAGAACACGAAAAATTCCCGGCAAGGGAGACCCCAAGAATCTGAATGTGCCGATCGCCTCAAGTTAAGGCTTGCACAAAGAATCCTTCGTCAAAAGAAACAGCGAATCATTGCTGCTACTTAGCCCAGGTCATTTCTATAGTTAGTGTTGCTCAGTTCTCCCGTTACAGACAACGTCGGGAGCAGGATCATGACCAATGGTCCATTGACCCTTCACATGTTTCCGCCCACATGCAACTTGCTTTGGATTGCTTGTTGCTAGGAGAAAAAGGACCATCATGATCTTTGAGAAGATTCAAATCACTCTCTTTCCACCGACTCCCATAATTATCTGGGCCAAGATGATCTTTGTCGTGTGGTTTTCTCTCCAGAACGACAGGATTCGATCTTTGTGACCCACAAACTGGAGAACGCGGTTTGAAGCAAATGAGATTTCCAGGAGATTCTCTATGAACCATAGGAGAATCCTTCGCAGCAGACCTGGCACCAAAAAAAGCTTCTGATTTAGAGGAAACGGAACGACTCTCAAGCTGCCCAAGCTTGTGAGATATGCTGCACTCCCTAGACATTTGTTCATTCCTTTCATCTGGTGAAACTTTCTTCAGTCGTTTAAGCACCTAAAAGTATAAAAGCTCGATGGATCATCATAATGCTCTGGAAAAGATCATGGTTGTGGGAGCACAGCTACAAGTATATACACAAGTCGTATAATTGATAATAACTCTTAAAACTATTGACTGACTATCAAATAAAAAAAATTAGAATCAACACAAATTACCACTCTCATAGGTTAATTCTGATAAAATAATAATGCTTTAAGTTTCATAAAGTATCTTAACAACATAGCACATATAGCCGACTCTGTCTAGCATGGGAAAAGGCTTAGTTGTTGTATCTTAACATAGCACCAAAGTATTTAAAATAGATAGCACTATGTCAGAGAGTCGAGCTTCAGAGTGTCACCAGTGCAGAACAGTCTGTGTTTAAACACTTACATGTTATGGAATACTTACACGTACTAAAAGCCGGTCATTGACCAACAAAAGCAACCTATACTTCAGGCCAATGAAGAGGAAGGCATTATTGCAAGTTTGCAGCTCAACTGTGCCTCACGCATGAATGATCGTGTTTGATTAGTAATCCAATATCTAAAAAGAAAGAGTGTGAAACTGCCAAGGCAATCCACAGAAAATCAGAATGTTGGAAATTAAGCAGAGGATTCCAATCACAGAGGAAGATCTCACGAGCCCTCTAAGAAAAACCGTCCATTTATAAGTTTAGGGTCAAAAATTGTATGGCTTGCACACCGATTACAAGGCCATCAATCGAACCAAGATATTGGTAAGTATCTATAATTTTCTCTAGAACATATATCTGAGCATTTGACAGTTTCAATGTTGTTAGATTAAGACATGCTCTTCAGGACTCTGAGTATAGGACTAATATGGATCAGCATTAACCAACCAAGACAGTCGAGCATAAACAAACAGACAGAACAGGCCAGCAAGTATCAAGTATCAAGTATCGAGGAAAATTATCTAAATAGAATGTCATTGATGTTCATTTCCACATTTGACTAAAACAACTTAATGCAAGCAAAAGTACCTGTTGATCAGATGCCTGCGTGTCTGCTATGCCGTGAACAGCCACTTTGACTGTTCTACGGCGCTTAACCCTGAATATTTCTGAATCAGAATCATCTTCATCCTCAAGCTCACAACTATGATAGAGAGGCTGGCACTTAGGATCAGGTGCCAGCAAGGAAGATTCACAACTAATGCTTGAGTCCTGTCCTTTCGGTAAAATGTCAGAACTACTTTGTGTTCTTGAAATACAACTGATATCCTGGGCAATGAAAAATAAAACCAAACTAATTATCTCAATAAACTACAAATTACCATTTTGCAAGCATACCATTTGGAAAAGAGTTTCTACCAGAAGCACAAGGATCGGAATTTGTGTGGAAGTGTACATAAAATGTGGAAGTGTACATAAGATGCAATACTTACATCTGACTTCAAAAAGGAAGTTTCTTCAAGGGTGCCATCTCTTATTGCGTCATCGTTGGCCAATTGGACCATCTCTCGATCATGATCCTGTTTACAGATTGAGCTCCAACTTTTCTCCTTTTCTTTTACTTTTGATTCCCAATTTATTTCACAGTACGGAACATAACCCTCTTCATTAATTTGGAAGAGATTTATCTGTGACGATGAATCTTCGCATTGCAAAATCTGCAACTCAACCTCAGCAAATGTACGATCATCTTGCTCAAATTTCCGAGAGATAGATTCCAGTTCCAGAATATTTTCCCTCACATACACGGTCCTGCTGCTGCCACATGTGCAAGCCATGCTTTCTGTCTCTGCAAATTTAGGTGCAACAAGCATAATCATGTCAACATGTCCATCTCTTCATACACAGCAGTGAAGCAAAATTAGATCTTCAAAAAAGAGAAGAAATACTTACTATGACGAAGGCATATAGGATGCACGAAGCAGTCACACATTATAAATGCAACATAGCAATCACGTTTGCAAAGACTACAAAGCAGAGTCCCTTGAGCATCCAGGGAAAAGCTTGTGCATGCCCCCTGTTTTGCCAGTAACCAGCGAACCCGATGCTGAAACCTCATAAGATGTACAAAAGAAACCTTTGTACAATGCTCTGTAATCAGTTCTAGCGAACATGAATCGGTCTGGGTCAAGTCTGTGCATGATTTGTGCTTGAAAAGAAGCATTGATTCTTTGCACAAAAGTTCCTCATGAGGAAGGATAGGCAACCTGTTAAGTAGGCCATACCGCTGGCTAGCAAGTTCCCCTAACAGAAACCAGTCCCCCATTGCAAAATTTACTGCTTCACCACAATTAAACCCTACAGCAATTAAACATAACTAAACGTTAAGACTGCCAAAACAACAAAATCATCGAAAGCAAACAGAACTTAAAATCCTATTCCATCTTTACACATGGACCTTGGACAAAAACCAAAAGTCAAGTTTCATCATGTGCAATCTGTTACCTTAATAAAAACAAACACTACCTCCTGATGAAGCTAATGAGGCCTTTCAAATAATACAAAAGTTATGCAACCATGAAACTCATTTTCCAAGTCACTCATGATCAAGGAAACAGTTTTGCGGATAGTGAATGCACAAAAGTGCCCAAAACCCATCGTATCTGGATAAACAAGAAAGGATAGTGAAACCTACCATGACTAAAACCAGCATGGTAAGAGCGAGGGAAGGTGATCACAAACTCTCCAGGGTTTTGCACCGCCTTATATACAGGAACACCATGTTCCAACAGAATACTAGGTGGAAACATCGTTGTCTTCCCCAATAGTATGTCAAACGCTGCATCTGCATCACCTTCTTCACAAGAAAGGATTTCATGTTTATACACGTACCTTCCTGCAACCCTTTCAAAGGCAGGAGCTGCATGCCCAGGAATACCATACCACGTTTTTGAAGCCCCACAATGATGATAGTTAATGCTGCAGAATAAAAGTAAAACGTGTTAATTCCGTCAGGACATCAAAAAGCCAGTGTCCAGAGTTTAGTTAATGAACCTGTACAAATAATGGTCTTCCACATGCCAGGCAAACATACTAAATAGCATCCCAATATAAAGCATAGGATCTGTCACACCCTGAAGAGAAACACCAATAGTTATTCACGTATCTTCTACACGTTAACATGAAAAGAAATTCACAGACTTTATCAAGTACCGGAATTGCAGTGTCAAGAAGACGCAATGTAGATTTTGGCAGCCTGGAGATGGTCTGGATAGAGAAGCAAATATATATACACCAATTAGCAAGTGAACACATTCAATCCCCAGATACGCTCAAACTGAATGACAGAGATAAGTAGCACTTACTTTCATAGTTCAGAAGTCATAATACAAAATAATTATAGCTTCACTAACACATTTAGGTAGCAATTATTTTCATTACAGGTTTTAACCAATTACAAAAGATAATGTTGATTAACAATTTCATAAAGCTTCATAGTTCATACAGAGTGCAGGATAAGGCATGGTTTTGGTTTTGATGTCGAACAAGTTCAATGAGCTGATGGAATCAACCCCACAACAGATAAGAATCACAAGCCCTCAAAGTTTGTCCCAAAACCTACTCAGAGAAAAGCCCAGAATCACGCCTTCTGGCACACATTGTGAGTGACCAATGTTCAAAAAAGACTGACTAAATGTTCACACCACCTTCATGGCACATTTGGCTCCTTTATAAAGATTAGGGAACGAGAATCTACACAGTGCATAAATTAGTTTCTTTTCCAGCCACCATATTAACGCATAGAACGTTGGAAGACTCATTTGGAAAAGAAAAAGGAAGTCAAACGCAGACAGTTGACCCTCCTTAACAATGTAGTGATGCAATAATACAACACGGAATAACTTCTTGAATCTTGATGAAATAGCTATAAAGCTAACCTTCAAATTCCATTTGCTTTTCCCAAGTTGATCACTCGGAGAAGTTGAAAAAGCACTACCATCAATATCACATGCATACTCGACTGTTTCTGTTCTCCCACATGCTATTTCGCGCCAAAACTCCTCTTCCAAGAACTTTACAGGAAGGACTCCAGCACTAGAGTATTGCCGTGAAAATACCTTGTTTGCCATCTTCTCAAAATCACGAAAGGTATAGTTTCTGAAACAAAAAAGATGCATTGGTACATTGTTGGACTTGATATAGGAACATGTATCTGTCTGACAACGAACCTCCCACTCATATAAAAGGTTGGTTTGTCCTCATTGTCCCATTCAGCTAGGTGTAAAGGTTGCACTCGAGTTGTAAACTTGAACCCAACCTTCTCCTTCATCAGTACAGCACCAGCAGGTACTGAAGCACTCAATGGTGAAACAATCTTGCATATGCCTTAAGAGAGAGAGAAGGAAAGCAAAACCATAAGAAATTCAGAAAGGGGGTGAACAAGTAAACAAGTTCATCTAAAGTGCATTCAAGGATCAAATACTAGTGATCATCAGTATCCTGTAACAATATAGAAGAGGGGCCCCAAGTGACGGCTTAGGGGAGGACATATTCAAATGGTGAGTTGTCTCTGCCATATAGGAAAAGAGGAATACATCTAGAGGAACTGCTTTCAAGATTGTGAGTGCTTACAAAGCAGTTTCATATGATTCAAAGCATAATCACAAACTCTGTTTTCATGGAATTGTCAAGGAGACAACCATATAGAGGATTGGCATTCTTTTCAATTTTTAGTCAAGTATTTATAAGATATCACTATTATTTAAGTAACAGGTTCGTATAGTGTACTTTTCATCTTTTTTCAATTAAAATGCTGCAGTAAGCTATGAACACAGCATCCATTCACACAATAAGTAGCTAGATGTGATATAATAAGTGAATTTGATACTGGTGGAGGATCCTCTGCTTTGAGCAAGTAATTGAAATGGAAATACTCATCCCATATCACTAAAATACTGACCTGCTTTTACATGGTTAATGATGAAGTCAGCATACATTCATTAAAAGTAATGAAAGCACTCATATATTAGAATCCACTGATTGGTACGAAATTTACCACAGGAACCCTGCATTATTAAGATGTCTTCCTCACACTTATTATTGTCATTTTCAGCCAAAGCAATCGAAAGGTTCATTTTTCATATTTGTTTTTGTTCGTCTTGACAAGATTTTACCCAGAAAGATATTATCTGTTTTGTCTCCTGACATTCTAACTTGATAAGTTTTCAGGATGTTTTCTGACCGTGATACAGTCCAATGGAGACAGTAAACCTACAAAGCATAAAGTATGCTCGTCTCAAAATGCACGTCAAGTGAAGATAAAGTTCAAAACTCAATGTATTTGAGTCTTTGAACACATCCCACATATATAACACGAAAAGATATAGGGTGGACGGATGATCAATAATGAAATTACACAAAAAATGCGAAGCGCCACATGTAACACCATAGAGGAAATGAATTGGTTAATCGAACATTCTAGTAGCAATTCACTAATTTACAGTCTGCTAGCTGTAAGAAGGCTGTACTGAAAATAAGTTAATTGACAACCCATATCGCAAAATGTCACAATAAAAGACAGGGATGTTGACAAATGAAGGGCATTATAGTCAGTTAAGAGGAAACTCAAAATGAAATCAACCAGAAAATGTTAAAATGGTGTAATGCATGACCTAACTGGAGGCCCAACGACAGTAATGTATAATCGGTGAATTACTGGATATGATGTGGCAACTCAATTGGAGAAAATTTATTACCATATTTCGAAGCAGTAGGAGCAATACGTTGAAGATAAACCAAAGGATCATCAAACTCCTCTTTTGTTGGAAAAAACACTGGACACTCTGGAATCTTGTCAATCCATCCTAAATCTGTGGCATCAAAGTTAGCAACCCTACGCTTTGTGGAAACACCGTCACCAACACGTGTACCGTTAGGCCGTGGACATGGACCAGCCCTCCCATGCAATCTCACTCCACATGCTGCTGAAGGATGGAGGGCATCACCACTACTTCTGGCCATTATGTTTCTTGCATTTGCTTCAGGCAGACTTCCGAAATTCATTTGGTAATTTTTTCTATGATTCGAGATGCCTATCCCATTCTTAACCTCTCTAGACAAACAAACTCTTCCTTCCACCTAATAAAAAGTAGCGTAATAATGTAAAAGAAGTTAGATCCCAGGAAAAGAACAACAATGCAATTTTAAACATCCGATTGAATACCAACAATAATTAGGAAGATCCATAAGCAATAACTGAACACAATGCAAAACAAAGCATGTTTTATATACATTATATTGATTTTATACAAAATGAATTTATCTCCTTAGCAAATCATTAATGACTGTATTAGGTTATGTGTAAAATTAACGGTGCTTTAAATTTTACAAAATATATTCAAGCATCTGGTGTTTTCTAGATTTTGTTCTTTCTACGGGTTCAAACTTATAATGTGTTGGATACATTTAATCAAAAAAATTATGTTGGATACATTTTTTATTATTTCTATAGTTAATAATATATCTTCTCTATTACTGCTTAGCAATGGAGTACTACTAAATTCACTATATCCCTGACATATCTCCACTACCGCCTTCTTAGGGTTGAATGTTAACTCTCTGATGACCACTGGATAACATAGAACACCGTCACCGTTCAATGAAGACCGATGAATTATTATGTACATACTGATAATTCAGACAAAAAGAAAAAGAGTCAACTGTTCACCATCTGTCTAGAAGAACAGAATCTGACCCAAAATATCAGCATATAAACCAATCAGAAGACAAGGTGATGGCCAGTGATTAAAGTCTCCCCTTGAACCCGCCAATCAGGGAGGAAGAGGAAAATCCATTTGCAATATTACTAATTCTGAGTTAGCTCCCTCAAAAGAAATCAAAATTGTATTTTCCTTCTTCCACGAAAATATAAAAAGGGAGTCGGTAGAGATTCTAGAGAATGTCGCTACGAAATTATTCTGCCGCACCGATTAAAGCGAACGAAGAAAACACAATGCATGGCTCAAAAGATACAAATATACCACGGCATTAAGCAAATCCAAAGCCTGATACAAAATATTTAAAGTTTTCACAAATTTACAAGGAGTTCAAGAAGAAACTTGTGATTTATAACAAATACGCACTAAATCTACCGAAAACAAACGGCGAAACCCCCAGAAATCGCCCCAAATAGGCCGGAAACGGCAAATTTCGAAGAGGACATTGAAGATCCAAGAGATAAGCCACTAAAACGTACCATATCACGTTCCGGGAACCTCTCCCGAAGCTTTCCCCCCAGACAAAACCGAAGCTAACCGTCCGGACCACGAGAAACCGACGCCAGAAGCCCTAGCAAACAGTTTCCGACCCTCACGACGGTCGAAACGACGCTTCTTCAAAGACTCCCAGCCGCATTATCCCCTCCGGAAGACGAGGAACGCACGCGCGGAAACACCAGAGATCCGCGTTGGAGAGACGGAGAAACCGCCGGGATCCAGGAGTTTCCTTCTCGGAGAAGGGACAAAAACCGAAAAAACTGGCGGGAGAAGGTAGGAATTCGTGGCCGAGGGGACGCCGGAGGAAAACGGAGGAGTTACAGTGACACCGGAAACGGAAGGGGGTCTAGGGAAACCGTAAAGGTAGACGCACGGACTTATTTATATCCGAGTTGGAAGGGTAAAAAGGGGCACGGTAGTTGTCGTTAGTTCAACCAATCGCCGGCGAACCACCTGACGGAAAACCATTCAATGACCAGAGTAACACGTGCCTCACTTTCTATTTTATAAATTTACAGAAGGAAAGCCTGCCCACTATTGAGGAAGTTCATCTTGCCACGTGGCACGCGTAAGCTAACTTTATTCCCTGAAATGTCGAAAATTTCGAAAGTCAATATTTTTCCTCTATAAATATAAATATATATATATATATATATATTATATAAGATAGTCTAAGTACAGGATAAAATATATATATATAAAGTATAATCATGAATAAATATTTCTACCGTTTGATTCACATTATACATAACGAGATTTGAATTGAAAAAGTAAAATTATACTTTCTTTTTATATATCACCTCAATAAGTTTTAAAATTTGAAGTGCGGAGATGTTTATATATGATTTTATATTGAAAGATATTATTTAAGACAATCTCTTTTTATATAATATATATATATATATATATAATATGTACCATCCTTCTTTCTTAGTCTAATGGTCATTTAAGAAAATACAATCCAAAAGATATTTATATATTATCATTGGCAGCGCTATGGTTTCAAGTTTTGCTTATCGTTTATTTCGTCTCCAATTTTGGGCCATGCATCCAAATTTGACTGGATCAACGCATTCTTGTGTTTGGAAAAAGGAGAGTAGAAGATTTGAGTTTGAATGTTCTTCGAATTTGACTTGGGCCACTCGGTGAGTTTGGCTCCTTGCGAAAGTTTCCCGTGTTTCAAGTATTAACCAGACTTTGCAGTGTTGAACTTTCCTTTTCACAACAATTCTTTTATTAGCCAAACATTCATGCAAAACCGACCAAAATTACGTCTTATTCCTTCCACACTAAATGGAGTCGGTCGAAAAGATCGCGAGAAAAATAGAACAAATCTCTTTTTAGAGAAGACAAGCTGACCCTATGACTAATTCACATGTATATGAAATTAACGTGGCTCATGCATATACGGTCTCTGTATTATATGTATAAATAAATAACATATATATATCAAATATAAATTAAACAACAAATTATGATTAGATTCAAACCCAAATGCGGTATAATATCAAGCATAGAATGAGATAGTGCTTGATTTTGGTTGGCAATAATATATTGTTGCATTATTATTATTAGTTACCGAGGAAAAGGAATTTTTGTGACTATTCATTTATGTCAAAACCAATTTTTCGGATAACAAAAATGAAGAAAACTTAGGGGTTAAATAGTAAATTCAACATGGTTATAACCCGAGATTTACCACCTGTCTCTCGTTACTGTGGAACGGACTGAAAGAACGGGACGGGAAATTAATGAGTTGGCGGGTAAACCGGTTTCTCGGCACAAGACCGGCCCGCTTTCCGGCTGGCGAGTCACGAGGAGGAAACCGCTCCGGTTTCCCACCTGACAGTTTTCTTTTCTTTTTTTTTGCCCTTTCCTCCTCACTGTTCTTTCTTCCCACTTTAACTTTGCCCTCCCTCCTTTTTTCCATTTCCGCGGTAACTTCTTTCCCGGGTCCCGTTGGTTCTTCTGGTCCCTATTCGTTACGCGGAAGTTGGTCCAATCATTACCTTTCTTTCCCAATCGGTCAATGGGTCGGTATTTCCCCGTGGACCTCGACCCATTTAAGAGGCAGATTACGTAAGTACCCTCGCTTCCCAGCGTGTTTCATGGGGCCCTCAGGCGTTCAGCTTTTGGCCGTTTGACGAGCGGTTCGACTAAGGCCGTTGAGAGGAGGCGGGGGTTATGCAAGGTTGGGTGGTTAGGAGGCCTTTATTGTCATTTGCTTGGGGTAGTCGGACCCTAGGCAGTACCCAAAATGGGAACGCGGGGTTTGGTCTGACCGGAAGGCCCGAGAATGTCAAATAGAACCCGGAGGAGGCAAAGAATTCAAACTGCGGGCCCGAAAAGGCAATTTTGGATCTAGTGATTTTTCGTTTCCTTTTTTATTGTTCATCCTATTTTCTGACGATTTCCCGATTTGTGATATGTTTTGGATTTCCTATTTTTATTAGTACGACGCCGTCTTATTGGTCCAGTACCGTTCTCTTTTTTATCCTGATCCAGGTTTAGCCAATGGATCCCGCTTTTCGAGGTCTAGTGTAACTTGGGACCCGGTTGCTATTTGAATCGGGTCTAGTCTAAAAGGTTTGATGATCCAATTAGATTATGAAGATTAGTTGCAGCGTCTCATTGACAAATTTGATTTGGTGTTATACTCTAAATTTTCTACGACCAATCTGGAATTAGCCAGACCACTACCAGAAGAAAACATGGGAATTGACGGATCCAAATAACAAGTGTATGCAACTGAACCACGAAAATAATACCGAGTCATCGTAGTGTAATGCGAGCAGCATCGCTTTTGTTTCTTCTATGTTCCTTCAGTCTGATATTTGAATTGGGCCATTGGACCCATTATAACACCGGTTTGCACGGGACCCATAATGGTCTATTTATACATCTTATTTGTAGATGATATTCTATTGAACTGGAGTTTGTCCGAATTGGGTAAAGATCCTATTCGACGGGTGGCCCGAAAAATGCCCTTTAACAACTACATATATCATGGTCCCGGAATCATCTTAAAGTGATTTCATGAAAAGTCATGAACAGGATTCTTGGTATGGTACAGTTGGGGATAAAAAAGTGCCTTTCAAGGGGTGTTTGATTGCAAGGCGAGACTATTAAAACTTGCAGTTCTAGTTTCAACCAAGGTGGGACTGATTGGTCTCACGTCAAGTTTCACGCATAATTACTATGTGAAAGTGAATAGTTTCATAGGCCTAAGTCTCGTAATAAAATACCTCAAATAGATAATGACATAACTCCGTTGACACGATATAAGTAATTTTTGTGCTCAACGCTCTTCCTATCAACTCTTAGGTCGCAGGTCCAACACCCGGGCTCGGTCTTAATAGTTCACCTTCTTCTCTAAGGGAGCCTTTAGCCGCGCACCCTTTAAGAGTCGAACTCCTTACATGTCCAAACGCATCAGAGCATTCTACCATTGAGCTACCGCTCTGTTCTCGAGGGAACTATTTGGACTGTCTAATCAGTCTGGTAGTTCGCTTTAACACATAACACAATATGACACGAGACCAAGTTGAAGTGTCTGTGTGACATAAGCTTGGGCGAGTGGCACTTTTTCCACCGGTAGTCTTTTGGTGCTATGTGGCTCTTTCCTTTTGTAGAGTGATCATGATTTCATGTTGTTCCTTTGAGAGGAGTTGCTATTTATGGGCTTTATCAGATAAGGGTGCATGAATTGAATTGCCAGCTTCTGCATAAATCGTCTTAAATATAGAAGCTTAATATGTGTATCGTTGTCCATGCATTTCTAAAATATTTTTTTTTAGCTTAACGTTTTTGTTGGACCAATGTATATGTATATATAAACCAGATTCTGATAATATCTGATGCATTCACTCATGTTCATTAACTGTTTTTCTTTGGTATGAGTATAATTTACAATAATTGAAGGATTTTCAATCAAGAATTAAAAGACAATAGTATGATCGTGAAAAATAATAATCCAAAATAAGTAAACAGTGTCATTGGTGAACATGATTCTCTCTACATATAAAAAGAGAGACAGTTAATAGACACCTTCTCATGCACATTACTCTATCTTTATCACCGTTTGTGTGATTTATCGGTGATTATAAATACACTTATTTCAAATAATATTTAGTGTACCTATATACATTAAATAGACTTCAATCCCGTATTGATCAAGCTGATTTGTATCGTAACGGCACAAATCGTTTAGTAGAATCTGTCTCGTATAAGATATATCCAGCATATCTCTCTATATATATAGAGAGAGAAGAGGGCCACGCACACATACTATCAAGATTTATACCGATTCCGGTGGAGAGGTGCACAAAAATGGCGTGTCATGTGTCCTCTTTATCGTGTCAACTACCATTGCAATCAATGTTTTAGTTGGGAGTAGGCGGGCTACTCCCCCGAAATCCAAAAATGCCTTGAATATAAAATAATTGGTGAGTGTGACCACTTGCACCAGTTGCTATATATCTTTTATTTAAATATGACGATCAATCTTCACGCATCTTTGTTATGTCTCGGTTATTATAAAATAAAAATAATAAGAAGAAAAAATTCCGCCAACTTACTAGTGCAGTTGGTTTGCTCTGCCAAGCGCGACAGATTATTTAGTCTAAGGCCTTATCGTGTTTGGAAGATTTCACAAAATTAGTATAGCTAAACTGAATATTAAATACAAAAGAAGAATGTCAATATTAAATACTAGTGCAGTTGGTCATTGGCTGTTGAAACAAAATGGCATTGTAGGTAAGAATTTGTTCAACTTAATTTGGGCATCTTGACTTAAATCGTGTAAGACACAGCAGTGAGGGATTTAGAAACTCTTTTGTGGTGGAAGAATAGATCTTTGAATGGTCTCGGATCGGGGCAAACTACGTATTATAGCTCATGGATCTCACCATGAGTTATAGACTTTAAGTTGATTTTTGAAATTTCGGCTCATTCAGAACCGATGATGGTTTGAATAAGAATTGAATCGGTTTAGAAACCATTGAGAACCAAAATTGAAAACCTTTTGGTTTGGTTATGGTTCACATATTTCAAAAACCGTCTTAAAACAGAAACCAACGAATTCAATCCGTTATTTTATATATATATATATATAATATTTTTAACATGTATATGCACAAGTTGCACAATAATAGGCTTTGTCTTTGCTGAAATACGCTATAGGTTCAACCTACATGATTTATATTTTGTGCTTTCAAACCTATATATGTTAGTTATATATACAATTGTCAATGGTATAACTCTTTTTACTTCCATAATGTGTTGAATGTCCGAATTCTATTGGATCCAATTGTGTTTCAAAAAAATGAATCGGTTTCAAAGTGGTTTCGAATCTGAAATTGAAACCACTCCAAAACTGATGGTTCATACCAGTTCGTCTTCAAGTTGATTTGGTTACGATTTCTGGCTTCGAAAAACTCGAAACGGACGGTTTCAAACTAGACATGTTTAGTGATAGAGCCCTTTTTGAGTTTGATTTGCTAATCGAACTTGCTCGAGTTTTATGTGAGGTGGATTAGCAACATGAGAGGAGATATTTTGAGTTTTCGTGAAAAACCCATTGATCAAATTCTTGTGGCCCAACTTTCGAAGTTTTTGACTTGAGTCGAGTCTATCTAGTGACAGGTTCCGTCCTTGGCAAAGTCGAATTCCCCTGAAATCATGAATCGAACATACTCTTGAGGACTTCTTAGTTACATTTTTTCTGGCATGTATTGACCCTTGTTCGTATTAAGGTATTGGCAAAGCCGATCCACTTGACTGTATAGGTGTATAGTGAAGAATTATACGTGTGTGTGTCTACGGAGGGGTGGGGGGAGAGAAAGGTTTTTTGGATCGGAACAATATCTTGTTCATTAACATCTTTTTCAGACTCTTTATTGCTGTGGATTCCCCCGTGCTTGGTTGGTAGCTGCTTCAAGTACAAAGAAACTTCTCCACTTGCATGTGGATGCCTGCCGTTGAGTGCATAAAGAAGGATTTGATTTGATTTGATTGGTTTGGATATTCTAATGAATGCGCCACTTGCTAGGTTCGTTGGATACCGCAAACCTTTTCTCTCCTTTGTTTACGGGTTGCAATATCCAAAGCCAAATAAGTGTTTTTTCGACTGTGTAGATGGCTGTACATCATCATTTGTGTTGTGTTCCATGTCTCGTTAAGCACAAGCCAAATCCTGATTTATGAATTTCAGTTTTCAGTCAAAATGTTCTTATAAATATATTACTGTTCAATTTATATAGTGTATACGATTAAATAAACAATATAAATTATTTAGCATAAAAGTATCTAGCTAACTCTAAGTTCTTCTATTATATATAAAAAGAAAATAATAGTTGTTAGCGAGTCTTTCATCTTAAACTTTGCTTAGTGATTCACATGGATGATGGTGTTGAACTCCTTAAATGTGATCAAAATTTGTATCAATATGGATGAGCTAAAAGATATGCACCGTTCGCGCAGTTGGGAAGTAGCGTATGACGTGAAAGTGTTTAGTAATTCTCTCTCTCTCTCTCTCTCTCTCTATATATATATATATATATATATATATATATATATATATATATATATATATATATATATATATATATATATCTAGCATTCGTTGATCTTTTTTTATCTTAAGTCTTTTAGAATGGAACTTTATCAAAATCAGGTTTGACGATATCATAGAAATAAACAATGACAGTTTTTTTTATTAGCAAGGGTTTATGTTGAGTCTTTGCAAAAAGTAGAAATTGATTCCCAATGTATTGAACCGAGGATCTCTTACTTGGATGTTCCATCGAGTAGTCGATTTAAGATTTTTTTTGGGTGAGAAATACTTATATTTTTTATAAGACATACTTGTACACAAAACACTTGGATTTCTATATATATAAAACAAACCTAAGAACTTTTCATATATATACCTTGCGTCGCTCTAAAGTGATTCTGCCATTGCTGAGCCAGAAAGTCCGTGGCGCCTTGTGAAGAGGAAGTTTACACTGCTTATTGAGATTTACTGTAGATTGTTGTCGTGCTCGCGACGAGCTTTCAAACATGGGTCAAAGAAATTTAAGCATAATGCTCCAACTACTAATGTCAATCTTAACAAAATTAGATAAATTGTAGTTAGACATGGAATCTTCCAGGAAATATATTATGAGAAAATGATTTTATTCCACCACGGCTCCCTTATTCTACTAAATCAACTCTAAACTTGTCTTAATTTTATTATTTAAATGCCTGATGTTATTATGCTCACCAGGTTATGGAGTGACTCACAAATTAAAGGTCATGAGTTCAATATCTAATTCATGACCTTTGGCCTCTCCATTGTAAGAAAAAAAGGTTATGCTATTAAAAGGATTCTTCGAAAATGTTATGATAATATGAAGTATGATTAAAGACATGGCTACTTCTTAACTGGTTTGACAGTTTCAACCGGAACCGAATTGGCTAATCTCAGAACTAGAGCTAGAGACCATCTGGTTCCGTTCCAGTTTCACCTTTTATTAAACTAGAACTAGAACCGTCGGTTTCAGTATTTAAATATATATATATATATATACATTTTAAAATATTTTAATAAATTACTGGTTCTTGATTCAAATCGAAATCACTTTAAAATATAACCATCGGTTTCAAAACTAAAACAGGAACCAACCTGGTTTCAGGTTTTAGATTAGCCGGAACCGATGGATTGAAACCGTTTGTTCCCGTTGAGAAGTCTAGATTCATTTTCAAATTTTATGAAATGGGTGGATTCTTCGAATTGGTGGATTAGATGAGCCACAACGATTTTTATTATATCAATTAATTAAATTCGGAGTTTTTAGTAAGATACAACTAAAACCAATGCCTTGCTCCGTCCCTGGTTCGTCGATGCTCGGTTGTTTAACATCTTAAATGACAATTTTAAACATTTTACTTAAACAATATTCTCTACCTAATGATATTGCTGTATTTAATATTTGGACTAATCTGATATTTTATACTTTTTTTTTACCTTCATTCGATGGCCTCTTCAATGTTTTAAACGGCTTATTATATTTCTCTATTCTACCATCATGCACTTTTATGTATGGACCGGCTGCTCAACACCCAGCTTTAATATATAAGGCGGTATTTTTATGGACACTTTTATCACACTTATATTATATATAATCCTAAATAAATATTGTTGTTTGGTAAATAATCTTATACAAATATCTTCATAATTTAATGTAAAAAATCGAATGGTAAAAATTTGAATTAAATATATCATTATGTTTTATATTATACAAAGTGATTCACATTTCTATTATTGATCTAAAAGATTAAATAATATTTTTTTATAAAAAAGTATTATATAATTTAAACTATTTGTATATATATTACATAAAAAAACTTGGTATAAGATAACAAGTTAGCAACTAGTATATCACAACAAATCTTAATTATTTAGATTAAAAAATGAATATTTTATATTTGGATGTTAAAAGGAAAATATTTTAATTCAAAACATAAATTTTGCTTTATATATATGAAAAACCTGCATTATTTCTCTGTCCCGGATTCGTCACTCGAGCATGTTGACACACAATACTAAAAAGGTGACAGAAAAAGAGGAGAAATTATTTTGATTATTAGAACACGACATCGAGATCCTGGCGTACGATTGTTATCTGATATATAATTAATAGCATAAAGATTTTGCCTCTAAAACCTAAATATCTCAATCAATTCATAGGCATATCATCATTATGATGGGTGAGAGGCTTTAGATTTTCTGTGCTGGAGCCAACACCCCATATACGGTCTGATCTGACAATACAGCAGGTCAAATCTGCACTCGGACCCAAATAGTCTTGGATTAGTCTGGTTCCGGTCCAGTTAGAGTGACAAAACCAACAATTGATCTGAGTGTAGTAGTGATGCTTTTAATGAACCACCTAAACTCGACAGCTTTACATGGCTAACCAAACTTAAACATGCATCATGGATGTATACATGACCGGTTCGGCGATTTCAATCTAAACCGGGTCTGAAACAGACTAAATCAAGAACCGGAATTGAGAACAATCCGGTTTGCTTCCGGTTTCACTTTTTATAAAATCTGAATTAAAATTGTCAGTTCTAATTGGTTCCGGTAAAATTTTTAAGATTTTTAAAATATTTTTCAGTTTCTTAGTAAAATTACCGGTTCTGAGTTGTTCCATATTCAGTTTCTTAGTAATATTTTTAAATTGGAACCGTCCCAAACCAGTGGTTTCGAGATCGAAACCGGTCCCAAGCCGATTCGATCATGGTTCTAGGGTAACTAGAGCTTGACATGTCTACTAAGACATATGCACAACTCCGCCAAAGGTTAGGGTTTCACCACTTACCATTATAAAGGAAAGGGTTGTATTAGGTTAATAGCTGGTTTGGATTTGGTCCGAAGATTTGAATAGAAACAGAATCGGCTGGAATTGATACAGAAACTAGAGACCAGCAAGTTCAATTTTGCTTCCAGCTTTCATAAAACTAGAACCGACTTGAAACTGGATACAACAATTCTCAATGCCGGTTCCGAAAGCTTATTTTTGTGAATTTGATTTTTTAATGTTTTTGGTCGGGTTAAAATCATGGTTTCTCGAAAACAAACCATGATTTCGTATTTGGTTTCACGAGTAGTACTAGCAATTGGGTTTTCATACAAAGTAGGGTAACAATACGAGAAATACTAAAGCACTTGAGTTTTTATACGAAGCCTTTGGGTCCGATTCATTGAGCCAACTCCAATCCAATACCGAAGTTTTTGACTCAAATTGAGCTTATGGAACCACTGTTTCATACCAATGATAAGTTTCATGTTTGATACATAACAAAACTTAGAACTGAGAATACCAAAAACAAGATCCAATTCCCCTAACCCTATAGAGCTCAATCCTATGTAATATTTGACATTTATCTAAAAACCATGCTCCTAATATAAGCGTGGAAGAATGATCTAGCACTGGTTTAAATCTATTCAGCGAAGTAAGGGAGCCCCTCTGAAAGACTGATCATGTTTCACAGCTTACTTACGGATTTTCTCACACTTGCTATTTATCTGGACCAGATTTAGGATCCAATTTTCAAACTCAGGTTCCAAACCTGAAGCAACTACAAGTATGGTGTTTATCTTAATGGGTTTAAGACCAGAATGATCCTTTCGAATATGAGAAGATTGCCAACCAATTGTACATCAATGTGTCGCATTATGCTCTGTGATCAATTAGACATACTACTAAGCCTAAAATAAACATCTATCCAAAACGACCTATGGCCACAAAAAAATGCATTGTGATCGACGGCAGCTATGCTACAAAAATGTACATCTCCATAAGCTTTTACCAAAATGATAACACGTGATAGTGCGATCAGGTCCAAAAAGCAAATGGATAATCCCTTTCGGGTTCGAAAGGCAGTGGAATCCTGTTGTTACCAAACATAAGATATAAGTTGCAGCCTAAATTGAAAAGAAAAAAAAGATGCAGCTTTGTGATCGAGGGTAAGTGAATGAAGTTGCAAGTATCTCATAGTTTTCACCTTCTAGCATTTCACCAAATATCCCGAACCAACATGAAGGGCACAGTCACTATGGCCAGGCAGACGAAATGAGATGGAATCCATTTCATAAGCAACTTCAAATTCCCCATGCCCAGCTTGGAGAGGAATTTGGATTCTCTTCTCGAATCGTTTAAGCCTATCAAATTGTGTTTGACAAAAGGAATTCTGCAAGAAACCTATTATTCTGCTGGATTGATTTGAGCCCTCATCATGCGGGAAAAGGAACCCTTTTCCTTGTGATTCCGATTCCCGGGCAAAGGAAGCAGGTCCTGCAAGCAGACAATGAGAAAAAGAAAAGGGAACCAAACAACAGATTCCAAAACCCAAAGGCATCCTCTTGGAAAGTACATCAACCGTCAAAACTTGTAAAGCCACACTTCTCTATTCAAATACTCTCTCTCTCTCTCTCTCTCTCTCTCTCTCTCTCTCTCTCTCTCTCTTCTAATAATATTCTCTTTGAAATTCTTCTTCTTTTCTTTCAATAGGCAAGCAGTGTGAGGCGAAGTCTGGCCCCGGGGATTCAAACTCATGACCTTTTACTTGAAGATTCTTTTGGGTGGTTCCTAAACGGTGCATATTATTTCTCAGCCAATTTTCAAGATTCTGCTGCTCCTATTTCTAAGTTCTTACAAAATAAGATGCCAATATGATATTTTAGTTTGCTACCATTTCCCGGTCTCCTGTGTCAAATGAATAGATAGGTCGGTCGGCATGCATAATCTCTTATATTGATCACGTCGAAAAAAGAGGAGTCAAAAGTTGGAAGCCAACCTTTTGGAATTTGATGGAAGGAAAATTTTATTGGCAGAACAACCCTCGATCTACACCAAAGTTTTTAATATCAATTATTGTTCACTACCATACCATACTAGGAAAGGAACTACACAAACTTATGTTGAGTTGACTGTCAATATAGTACATGATCGAACTCTTTTAAAACCTTTCTTTCATTGTTTTAAAATGGTCAACATCTTATTTTTATCATTTTATAAGACCTTTGCTTCAGTCATGTCTCTAAATGTCCAAACCACCTTATAGTTGCATATATACTACCATTTAGTTAAAATCCATTGATTTTACATATAACATGTCTACCAATTAGATGATCCTAAATTTGACAATTGTATTTTGAGAATATAGTAACATATTCAAATAGAATGAAAAATCAAACAAGTTGATATTTTTGGTATATAAAGGGCAGAGTTGAACAGGAAAACAAGGTACAGACATTAGATTATCATCAAGATTGGGGAATTAGGTGCTCAATATGATTACTGTGAAGAGAGAATCTTCTTGTCAATATCTCAACCATTTTCAAGGAAGGGTTTTAGTTGTAATAGTTGAATGTATGCAGGCGTTATGGCATCAGAGAAAACGAGACAATGAAACAATACGATTTCTTCCCCCAACTTAAATTGCCTTCACGTTTAAAACTCTTGCACGTTCGGAGTCGATCAGAGCATGACCCTGTCACTATCCACTTTGACAAGCCAAACTTGAATTTGTTTCTTAAAGGTAATATCTAGAACTGTATTCGTTATCATACAAGTAAAGTTTCTCATAGAACTTATTGTTAATTGAAAACATCGAGCATCATAGTCATACAATCAGCCAAAATTAGTATGATCTGCAGACACACACAAAGGTGCGTATATATGAGAACCTGGTTTTGGTGCATCATGCATCATCAATATACTGGTATACAAAATCTACACCATAGAGTCAAAGAAATCGGACGATAAAGATTAAAATTTTAAAAATAACCTTCATTTTTTTGAATCTGAAAACATAAAAAGTACATATTTCCTTTACGCTTTTATCATGCTGATTGCAGCTCATCTTTTGTATGTAGCGTATGCTGTAAAGTCCTTTAAAAAGAATATAAGGACCTGCTTAAGCTTTTGTTTTCTACTAAACCTGGCATTTAGACTGCGATTCACATGAAAGGCAAGGGTGATTACCCATATATGGCTGGCAGATCCTATAATGACAAACAAAAACAAAGAACAAAAGCTTCTCACTAGTTCTTCCTCCTGAGCCGGGGGTCAACACTGATTGCATGAGGGAGAAAAAGAAAAGGAAATTGAAGCCTTACTTGCCAGTGCAAAACCCAGCGGTATAAGAGAACTGAGTATCAAATCAGTCCTCAACAAGGTTGTAATTAGCGTATCGGTGCCCGCATCGTATAGGGCACTGATACAATATAATCATACTGTATCGTATGATACAATATATTAAAATATTAAAAAATAAAAATAAAAAACAAAAAATCATAAAAAAAATCATCTGTATCGTAATGTATTGTAAAATACTGATGTGATACATGTATATTGCAATAATGTACTTATATCATACCATATTTCCGTACGATATGTGATAAAATCATACCATATCGTACAAGATTTTTACAACATTGGTCCCAAAGATCTACTTGCTCACATTAAGTGAGGATACTCATTCATCCATCAATGAACATCTCATGAGTTCCACTATTTACATAAAGAAGGGTCATCATATACATTTGATCAGCTGCCGTAAACATTTCACACAACCTTGATCCAAAAATTTCTGCTACCAGTTATCCGTCTTATTTCTTGTTGGTAGATTGCAGATGTTCGAACTGCCATAGGCACTTTTTAAGCATCACTACCAAAAGAAAGCAAAGATCGCTAATGCAAGAAAGCATAACATGAAATATCCTACATAAAAGGAGTACTTATTGTTTTCTTCATAGTTTTTGAGAAAAAAAGATTTAATTATTCCCAGAGTTGGAAACAAAACCGACAAATCAGAACCAATAAAAGAGCACACAATCAGGACCCAGATAAGAGCACACACGAGTCTCAGCATATGCTACAGATCTGAAATCATGGGTACAACTGAAGCATGTGGAACACCGTTCAAAGACAAATGACATGCAGAAGGTGAATATCCAGCTTTTGGACAGTTTGGTTTAATAGGAAAGGAGGGAGAAGCATCAAAAACAATCTCATTAAGCCCTTTAACAGTCTTCAGTAGGAAAGAAAAACATAAACTCATGAAAGATTCAAATGACAAAAAACAAGATAATACAACAACAACTAAGGCTTTTCCCCTACAACATAATACAACAACAACAACAACTAAGCCTTTTCCCATACTAGACGGGGTCGGCTACATGGATTCTTTGTTTTCACAGATCCCTATCGTGTGCCATGTTAGCAGTTAACTCCCAATAAGCTAGATCATTCTTTATTGTTTCTTTCCAACACTTTTGTGGTCGTCCTCTACCTCTTTTAATACTTTTCAAATTTAGTTTTTCTAACCTTCTTACAGGTTCTTCTTTTGATCTTCTTTCTATATGTCCAAACCATCTTAAACGATGTTCTCTCATTTTATCCTCTATTTGTGCCACTCCTAATTTGTTTCTAATAACCTCATTATGTATACGGTCTTTTCTTGTATGACCACTCATCCATCTCAACATCTTCATTTCTATCACAGATATCTTTTGTACATGTTGATGATTAACTGCCCAACACTCAGAACCATAAAACATGGCAGGCCTAATTGCTGCTCTATAATATTTACCTTTTAATTTTAATGGTATCTTCTTATCACAAAGAATACCTGATGCTCCTCTCCATTTTAACCAACCAGCATTAATTCTATGTGTAACATCTCCATCAATTCTTCCATCACTTTGAAAAATTGACCCTAGGTATTTAAAACTTTCCTTTTGGGGAATGCAATGTGTGCCAATTTTAATTCCCCTACAAGATAATATTTGGAAAAAACAAAACACAAAGTTGAACCTTCTATTACATATTAAAAATTCTTTAAAATCCATAATGCACATAGACAAACAGACAAAACTGCTTAATTTAGGCTCCTGTTCCAAACATGGAAAGAGGTCGTGAAAAATGAATTATGCTCAGCAACAACAATTCCTTTAGAAGGTTTATTAGACTGGAGCATTTTTGTAGAAGCTATAGCCCTTCCAGCAACAACAATTCCTGTTATCCAGAAACTAGAATCAGCTGAACACAGAACCATGGCACCGGTGCAACTATTAACACAAGGAACCTCTATGGGAGACGATGTTGTAAAGGACTGCAAAGAGACACATTGATAATGGCCAGTTAAGACAAATTTTGGCAACAGGAAGGTAGCAGATTGACTGTAGGCAAGGATGAATTGGATGGTAAGTAGGTAGCTGATGATAAAAGGAAACTGAAGCAATAAGCATTCCATTGAACAGGCGAAGCACAACTAACACCAAAGGGTTGACAATTGGGGTAACTTGATTGATAAATTTGTTGCAAAACGTGTTGTTTTTGCATATTCAGCACATTGGAGCTCCTAATTAGTTGACTACCTTCGAACTCCTGAAAGAGTGCTGCCATCTTGGTGCCTGCTTGATGCAGGATCTTCAGATATATAGGTGCATTTTTTTGAATCTTTGCTTAAGCACTCTGGTTTCTTGTACTGAAAACAGGATTAGCAGTATTTCCCTAAGTCTCACATGCCATGGCCATCTCATTCAAATATATGATATGCTACTGATCTTATGGTGAAGTTTCATATTCCTTCATACATGAAATAAGAAGGTTAGGATTCACGATTTGTACCACAGAAGAGCGTCACAGTGTGCAGTATGGATCTTGTAAGCAATTACAATTACCAAAAGATGGAATACTAGTGAGAGAATGATATCTACTGACGAAACCTAACAATTACTGGCCTCCTTGAGAAAAATTGTGCACCTGAAGAAGAAAAAACAAAACAAATACAAAAGCACCACCGTTGATCCCTCCACTTCCCCCAGGCTTGCACAATGGACAAGATTTTAGCATAAAGGTTAGAATACAAAATGACGGGTTTCAACTTCCAAGAAGAAAAATTGACCTTAATTCATCAAGAAGAACAAACTTCTTCGTCCTTACTATCATCTTTAACATTCTTTCCACCATGTACATTGCTTTGACGCATCTCCTGCACCTATAAAGCAACAGAATTCAAATAATTTATATTTTAAAGAGATGCCTATTAGTTTCTCTTTCTCCTCAACAGAAAAGGCCAAGTGATTCCCAAAATATCAATTAATATCAACATTAATAACTGCAATCATAAGTCCATGCCCTAAGATTACTGAAGCGATGTGCCAAGTTCAACGTCAACCATAGTCTACACAAACCAAAGACTCCCAACTCACTAATACAGAGCCCCTTAACCTCAATCCTAGACTGACATCTATAAATTGGAAATCAAATCATTGGCGCATAGAACCACCGGCTCTTTAAATGTCAAATGGTCGACAATTACCCAAATTCGCTGTCAAAATGAAGAAAATGTGACCGAAGATCACCTACAGAAACCTCATTTCCTAAACTAGTTAACATAAACATACGACGAAAACAGAGATCTACAATAAAAGTATAGAGGAACACAATTGACGCTTTCAGACAAGCCATAAACAACTAACAACCGCAAGGAAAAAGTAAAAGAAGCAAAAGATGTCGAAACATGGCGATGAAAGCGAGAAGACACGAACCCTAACTCACGAAATAAGGGAGAAATCGGAAGAATCTTGCATTTGACGATGACGTCGTCGAAGGCGCAAATGGGAGCAGAATCGAATCAGATGCAGGACCTCATTCCCATAAACTCCCACCAAACCAGATCAAGAATGCAAGAAAAGGGACAGTCCTTACGCTAACACTAATTCCATCAAACACGATCAGAGAACAAATCTAAACCATAATTCCTTGGGCAGGGAAAACCCCCTTGCGTTTCTTTTCCAGCTGTTTTTCTCCCGGTGGAGTTACCAGCAACTGCCACCGACTGATTTAAAAAGTTCGGATCGTCTTACCCATACTGTACTCGAACCTCGTATAGATCACATTTCAGATCTTGATCCGGAGACCGACTCCGTGTCGTGTCCTCTTGCACAATGTCCTTGACAATTGCGTGGTTATACAGTCAATAGCTCCAATTCGTATTTCACAACAGCCCATCTTGAATAGGAGTTTCTCAAGATTATCTTGAGGTCAACGAGTCAAACAGCCTTGGATTGGATCCGAACTTAGGGATCCAACTCAATCAGGTTCAGGTTGGCTAGGGCTGATAAAGCTATCAATACCCATGAACCAGTGAAAGCGAACCTGGGTCAGCTTCAGCTCAGCATACCCAACTTGTCATGGACCTACATTTTCATAGAACTTCATACACAACCAGTGTGTTGGATCTACATTGAGCCGAGGTGGGGTGTTTGTGCCACCCAAAATTTCAAAAATCAATTTAAAGTCTTATAGCCCATGGTGAGATCCATGGACTATATAATACATAGTTCATCCACTCGAAACCATACAAAAAGTTATTCGTCTGACCTCAAAAGAGTTTCTAGACCCGCCACTCCACACAACCCATTGAAACCCATGCAGCCCAAACAAAATGGAAATTGTAAGTGACAACACAAATGATTCCTATAACAGATCACAATCCAGTAAACATATAGAAGTGCTGATTATAACATTCTAAGAACAGAACAACCATAACAAGAAAAAAGAAGGGACAACAGAAGAAGTCAATTCCCGAACCACCACCCTGGCTGCATGGTGAGGCCACAGCCACACCTCAGTACTCATACTCTGCGCCACCCTCCGGCCAGTAGCTGCAGCCCTACCATACAGCAAGGGTTGTATCTGGTGCGCTCTTGACTCCCTCATTCTCCCCACATTCTGACACTCTAAATAACATTTTGAATCTCCTTCAGTACTCTTATTATCATCAGTAAAACTATGACAAATTAAACCACCGAGCCATCTCCTACTGTTTTCTCTGGCAACAAACTACGATCACCTGGCTTCTAAAATGACAGAACTACCCTTCACCTCAGCAAAGGGTACCTCAGTCATTTTCATCGCCTCCACTGCAATACATGTAGAAATGTCATCCTATGTATAATAAGGTCATTGGTGTTCAAAGCCATCGTCCCGAAGGACTCCTGCCATTGATATGCTGGTTTGATCCCTCAATTTCAGTCAGCTAACAGTTTTTCTCACTGATGCTACCACATTAACACACTCCTCTTCAATGCTAGATTTTCTTTTTGGGTGATTTCTAACCTAAACTAGGCACTACATGGAAACTAAGGCCGATTTTAGCTACTGACTGGAAGGAGCTGGCTCAGTGGAGCAGGAACCAACAATTGCAGCATGAATTTCGCGAACCGCGTTGCAGATGTGGTTGTTGACAGCAGTGACAGTGGACATGCTTATCTTCGAGGTCGGCACGGCACTGCCTAGAACTTGGAAAGCCGCAGTGAGTATACATCCACCACTGCTGGGTAGCTTGCTGGTGCTTGCTTCGTCATTGACAGGGCTGCCACCGGTGGTGCTTTCAGCTGCAGGAACTATGAAAAAGCCACAAGGGAGTAAGGGGATAAAGGAAGTGTCCTCCGCACTCATGGCAACATTTACGCCGGCGACGTCGATCGGTGTGTAGACAACCATGCTGCCAGATGCATCTGTGAAGCTTTCTTGTATAATGAGCTCAGCATTTGTACCCCCTACATTGCTCTGCAGAAAATCGATCTTTCTAAATCAATGAAAAATTTCAACAAAACAACAAGCATGATTTTCATGGGCAAACACGATACGGAGCCTACTCCCACGCTAAATGTGGCCGGCTACATCAGTTCTTAGTCTTCATTGAATTCGATCTTGTGTCATGTAAGATTTCACTACGTGATGCTGGTTTTTAGCAGCATGCTAACTAAGAAATCAATATGCAGGATTAGCACTAACTAATTTCACCTTTTCTTCGGAAATATTATTAATGTACTCACATTTATGCGAAGAAGAGCAATATAATTTCCTGTTTGGGAGCCATTAGCAATATGTGCAACCTCTTGAAATGTACTGCCACCAGAGAGAGCATCCAACTACAAGAAGAGCATATTATTAACTGAGGCGCATAAATTGCATAAAATTGAAACTGTTAAATTTTGCTGGAACACAAGGCTTTACCTGTGATCTCTTCTTCTCGCACCGAAGGAAATCGAAAACTTGAAAGTGGGAGTATGGAAGCCATGTGGATGAGACACCAGTGAGGATAACACCATGTGGGTATCCAGGTTCGGTGCACTTACGGGTGGTTATTCTCACCGTGTCATCTGAAGAGCTACTGAGAGCAGTCCATGACTGGCCTCCCGCAGAGCTGAGGCTGAGGCTAAACATCCGAACCATCCTTCCAGCTAGATGCATGATGCTTCTTCTTGCCTCTACTGAGTTTGTAACTGCAAAGTAATGGTCTATTAGTGTAGCATTAACACATCCAATCAAGATCTATATCCAAATCCAGTCTTATATACATCATGCATTGGGTACTACTATGCCCAATAAGGTGCAAATGGAAACAAATCATATACAAATAGATTATTTCCAAGTAAAATTGCCAGTATGCACCATAAAAACAGAAATTGGGTTCTTTGTTTGTGTGTCACTACGTGCGTGCATGCGTGTGCTTGTATGCATGCTGGCCAAGGGTGGCTAGAGGATAAGGCTACTAGGGCGACCACCTTTGGCCACAATTTTTTAGGTTACTACCATAATATCTAATTTTGTTAGCCCCAATTAGTTAAATCTTATGATTTTAGTATCCAAATTTCCTTCATTTTTAAATCATTTAGGTTAAACATTTAAAATCTCATTATTTTAGGCCCCAAATATTTCTTACAAGTGAAGTTGTACATGCTCCAATTTAAGCCCCCAAAAATCTTTTAGACTTTTAAGTTGAATATCTCTAAAATCGTCATTATCATTATTATTAAGCTTATGATTATATTATTATTATTATTACTAACTACCTTTATAATATGTATTAATAAGAAACTTTAGTACTAATGAGTTGGATAATGTCATTATTTCTCTCTCTCTCTCTCTCTGTATGTATATATACATACATGCATATGCAAAAGGATACGTAATATAAGTGGGAATGTTTTGAACAATTTCAACATGTAAACTTTTTCTTGCATAAGATTCAGAGGACTTGAATTTGGGTTCGAGACATTGGATCCAAACCTCCGATGTCACGCTCCATTGTGTTTGAAGACATGAGGCTGGCAACTCTCTCACAGTGGCGCTGCAAGTTAGTGAGCCATCTCTGCGCCCCGAATGCGCCTCCACTGAGCATAAACTGACTGAAGATTTGGTGTTCTGCCCTGTCTTCCGCTTCGTTGTGCTCTACCCATGTCACCTGAACAATATCACATATATAAACTCTCTTTCATGGCAGATTAACAGCAAAGGGATGACGGTCACAAGATAATATGGAGGATTAGTCAGATTTGGATATGGCTCCTGACAGACTTTGATGTTCTGACCTTGTTCAAGATTTCAATTCCAACCTTATTGTGGTCTTATGTGAAACCAAATCTCTTAGACTGGTTCCAGACCCATGAACGTCATACATGGAGCAGTAGAGACTGCAGAGTTGTAATGTACCACTCACCTTGGAGTATCCGTTGGGGACGTCCTGGATAAGGAGTCCGGAAGGGTGCCGGCGGTGGCAAGAGATGGACCGAGGCTGCAGTGCGTCGGCGTTGTTGAAACCATCAAGAGGGAAATCAACAATCACCCACAGTCCCGAGCTGTCTCCACTGCTCTGCTGGGTACAGAAGCGTAGGAAGTAGCACTCCCTACTCGGCACCAGTGGGGATGGGAACTGAAATTCTGCATACATCTAAATTTGCAAACCACGTATCCCAAAAATCACCAATAAAAATATAGATTAATAAATAAGTTATATAATTTGAGAGAGAGAGAGAGAGAGAGAGAGAGAGAGAGAGAGAGAGAGAGAGAGAGAGAGAGAGATGTAATTTACCAACAGAAGTGAGCCATTGCAATGGTTTCCAACACCCGGAGTGATGACCTGAAGGGTTCTGGCACGGGCAACTATAGATGGGAACATCTGCATCCACTTGTCCTGTCATATAATGAACAACACAAGCCATCAGTGAACCAAGCATGGAACTTTTCATGCATGCACTTGATCATTTCTCACCATGTTCCTATTGATCTTTTATTTTGGTAATTTCCTTTTGTCAATAGAGAGAAATACAAAAATGTGGCAGTCTGGATAATCAGGCCAAGTGAGATAACATTTACGGGAATCGGACCCATGAATCTGTTTTTTTAAAATTTTGTTTCTCTGTTTAGAATTTCCGAGTTTTCATCACAATGCATCAACAAGAACCGCTTGCTGTGAAAGCTGAAGTGAGAGAATTATACAGCATCCATGAACGAGCTGACAAGGCTGATCGTGTTCATGATGACCAGGGCGGTATCCCTGGATGCCTCCGTCCTCAGATCGCCGGTGCGGGAACGCTGCCGGAAGCTGTCCGGCCAAGGGCAGACCTTAGCGTGCTCTTCTAAGTTCAGTATTTCCCTCTCTCCGTTTCCCAGCCTCACCCACAATGGCTCACCGCCCTCTGCCATTTTTAGAAGTTGCTCTGTGGCGGTTATCGCCAAGTCGAGAGCCATGGACTTCTCCGACTCGAGCAGCCCGATCACCGGGCTTTCCAGAATCGGTGGAATCATCTCTGTTAACGCGCCGGCAATTGTTTCCTGGAAGTGCCTCGAGTAAACTCCCATGTCTAAGTCTAAGGATGGTTGCAATTGGGGCTGAATGGGCGGCGGCCCCAGGACCTGAAGCGGCCTGCCGCTGTACCTCGATGCCATACCGCAGATCCGGTCTAGCTGCCGATGAAGAAAACAAATTGGAGATTAGTCGTTATATTATTACCTTAAGATATATTTTCGTTAATGTCAATAAGAAATCGACGGTATTACTTAAAACAAACACACACATAATATATATAATGCAACACTAAAAGACTTACATTTATCATTTTTTACACACACACACACACGCTTATATATATATATATATGTGTGAAGTGGCCTTCAAAAGTATTTGATGGAGTATTGGCACAAACCACAAATAGCACAATGACAAAGCTAGGGTTTAAAAACTAATCGAACGAACCGAAGAAGGGGATATTCATTATGCATTGGTCAATTCGAAAAGCTTCTTATGCTCGGTTTGTATGCTAGAACAAGCCGAGCCTAACATGTTAGTCAACTCAAAATCTTGTTATGTAAAACTCGCTCGGTAGCTGAACACCCTGCTGAATAAAGGATTTAGTGTTCTAATCAATAATTTAGCTACACTTTACTGTTAGTAAAATTTTCTTGTACAACTTAACGGTTCAATCCTTTCACATATATTATTATTATTATTATTGTTATTAGGCCTCTCTAATTAGGTCGGCCAACATAATTTTCTGGCACATTATGTATATAAAACAATATATACTTGGCTATATGATCCAAGCAGCTGAAGCAAATACATTGCGTTGAACTTTAGCTCCCAAAGCTTAACGAATCAGGGAGGTTCGGCTAATTCAGATCATTCACGAAAAAAATATGAAAGAGCCCTTCATGACCTGAGCCGTGGAGAACCTCGGTTCATTGACCAGCCCTAGGCAAGGCAAACAGGTGAGTGCAATTCTATATGACTGTATATGGTCATCCACGTAAGAAAGTTGCTTTGTTCGAAAAGATTCGAGTACAGGAACAGCTGGCTGACTGCTGATATGCTGATTTTATTAAATGCCAACAATTACATGAGGCAGAGGACGCTGTCCCAATCTTGCCATCATTGATTGTCATAATAAATTAGGACAGATAGCATACTGCAGATGCATTCATATTTTCAAATCCCAATTCAACGGAGGTCAAAATGTGAGTTCGTGCCATGGCTTCGGATGAGCCATCTTGCTTGTACGCATGAAACACACACATGAGCGCGCACTCACACTTGCACACACACATGGATGATTCACAAACCAAAGCAAGCATATTACATACGCTCATGATTCCCATGCAGTTATCCTTTTGTTGTTTCTGGATTTTGATTGCAAAAAAGAAAACTTGCACAAGAAAGAGGTCATGGGGAAAAGGAAAACAAGAAGAAATGATATACCTCCTCTCTGAGGCGCGCATTCTCCAACCGGAGGTGTTGTTCATCGTAGGAGAGCTCCCCGAGCATTGCCGGACTACCACAGTTGGGGCAGGTGACATTTCTAATGGCCGCCTGAAGTCTGAAGTTCTCAGTCTTAAGGCTGTCATTTTCTGCCCTCAGCAGAACGTTATCTGAACGGTCTTGTTGTGCCTAATAACAAGTATCATTTGACGTTAAGGCCGCAGGCCATATATTTTAGTTTGTCACTCACACACACATATGTATATGTATGTAGTATATGCATATATATATGTATATATATATGTATGTATATATATAAAATGGTTTAGATTGAGAGTAGGTAGTCCCGGAATGCCCCATCATTGTGTATATGACAAGACAACATACAAAACAAATTAGGCTGAAAAGAGAAGGGAAGGGAAGTAACCTTCATCTGGGTACGCCTGTTCTGAAACCAGAACTTTACTTGTCGAGGTTTGAGTCCGAGTTCTTGGCTAAGTTTGAGTCTTTGTTTATCATCAGGATGAGGGCACTCCTTAAATAGCCTGTGATATGCATGACTAAAAAGTGAGGAAGTAGTTTTCTAAAAACAACATGAATAAGAACCCTACAAAGTCTAACATCTTTGATTATTTCATTGTTGAATAATTAATTGTTCAAAATTAAAAGGTTCAAGCATGGCTATAAGTGTATAAGCTTCAAGACAAGAAGCAAGGACATGATAGTCTTTCATAATTAATGACAATTTATTTCCATCATTCCATAGGAAAAAGAAAGAAGAGTCAATTACTATAGTTGGATCATACACACATATATACAGACACACACAGAGCCTTGATTAATACTTATGGTGAAACACCAGCGAAATAATTGCATTAAGCCTGTGACTAATGAAATAAAATCAAGCATCTTATTAGTAATTAGGAATATGGCTTACGATTCCATTTGCTGGATCTGCCAAGCAGTGTGCCTATGGTAGCGCTTCCTTCTTCGTTGATCTCCTGCATCTTGTTCCTCACCAGAACCAGCATCCATGTTTCCACTTCCACCGGATCTGCTTTCTATCTCTTCCTCCTTGCTTTTGTGGGAACCAACCATCTCTTCTTTCTGAGAGAAAACTTAGAGATTGAGAAAACAAAACTATATATAAATGATTGAGAAAATTAATATCAGCATTCCTTTACTTAAAGTGGAACTAATCTCTAAGGAATATCTAACTGTATGTGAAATCCTTAACCAGTAAGGAAAATCACCTTCAGCCAGTGTGGATTATCGTGCTCTCCACAAACATAGCAAAATTAACTATCTATCTATCTACATCTACATATATTCCATTACATAAGCTTTATCAACAAAGATGAAAATCTCGATGAAGAACAATTATGCGCAACATTATGAATGATACATAAAAAGATGATGTAGAAAACCCTGCACACATTGATGCGCAACTGTCCAATCATAAATAAGACAAGTTCAAACAAAAAAAATCAATGTATTTTCCAAGCTACAAGTGATGAAAGAAGTAGTTATATCAAGTAAAACAATTAATGCGCTACAAATCTATAATCATCTCATGACAAAAGTATCCAAATCTCATTTTCCAATGATCAAAGAAGAAAAAAGGAGGCGGCAAACATGGAGAAGAAGAATAGGCAGAAAATGTGAAGGAAAGAGAGGAAAAAAGAAACATGAAGAAGAAGAAAACACTAACTAGAAGAAACTATAGAAGCATACATGTAGCATGTTATTAATAACACTGCCTTCCAGAGACATGGTAAAGAAGGTCATAATAATGAAGGTTTTGAATATATAAACCTGTTTTTGTAGGCTAAGCACTTGGCATTTAGAAATCCTAGAAACCCAAGTTTCTAATTGTGCTGAACTATACCTCCATACCGAAACCAAGTCTTATCTGGCACTACGCGGGTTCGGCTATGAACCATCCCTTCAAATGGTGCACAAACTAAAATTCTCAAAATGACTAAGGGTGCTTCACCCTCTATCCACATTTACACAAAGCAAATATATATATATATATATATATATATATATATATATATATATATATATATATATATATATATATATATATATATATATAGATATATAACCATAGTCCACGCCCACACCCATTCATGTTCAAATCTTATTAAAGATCTCAATCATATGATCTTTAAAATCAATGGTTGAGATCTTTTAAAATAGAAATTAAAATAGTACAAAAAGGTACCAAGCTACTCTTTTACTTTTAATTCAATCATTGATCTTAACAACAAACGGTTGAGATCTTTAAAAATATTTAATCATGGATGAGGTGTTCTCATTTACCAAATTATATATATATATATATAAGCAATACTCTGAAAATTTGATCCTGAAAAGGAACAAAACAACCTAAAATTGATTACACTTTAAGAACTTGCACTTACCGGCGGCAAATAACCAGAAAACATGGCTTGTGACTGGAAGGGTATGTTTGCCAGGAAATTTAGGTCGGTGCTTCGAAGCATCGTCGTAGGCATAGAAAATAGTGGTTCTCCAACTGGATTGCCAGCCATTGAAGATAAAACCTGACAATCTCCATACATTCTTGCAGAAGTCAGCTACTCAATTCTCATTCAAATATAGGACCTACATTGAACAAACAAATCTGAATTCAGAAATGGTTAAGGGTTTAATATGATTACCACTAGGAACAAAAGAGTATACTTTGACGGTCACAATACATAGAATAAACAACTAGCCATTTAGTCTGTCAGTGATCAGTGAGATAATAGTTATAAAGATAAACAAAGAAATTGTACTTCAAATGTTTTTTATGATCTTTGTATTCAGTCTAAAGATATGAAAGAAGCAAGCATACATATAAACACACACACACACACACATACATACATACATACATACATACATACATACATACATACATACATACATACACACATCAATCAAATGATGTTATGATTATCAAGAAAACATTTGTGTCAACATTGAAATATATTGTGTAGAATGAAGAAGATTATGAGCCAAATAAAGAGTATTTCCAGCAAGTGTTTTGGTCATGTCTACCATTCCGGGTACCACACTTATAGAAGAAGACACAAAGGGAGTTTATATCTACAATATGACATGCATCCATACTGTGGATAAAGTGGAACTACAATATGACAGGGAATCGCATTATCAAGGGAATAAGAATTTCATGCACAATTAAGATCAACTATCCAATTCCATCGTGATTTGGTAATATGTAGACTTCTTTGAGTGTCTTCGAACAATCAATATCAATCAAATAAATGTGTCGTGGATATAAACAAAATCTGTCATTATGGAACAGGTCATATCAGGGGTTCAATTGCTACACGAAATTGACCTAACCAGACCTAGGTTTCAATACCATAACAAAATGCATATATCGTGACAACATTTTTAGTGGCATTTAACTCTTTTAGTTGTATAAGGGCAGTGTCAAACCACATAATCCTCTTCTAATCATAAAACGTTATCACCATAAATGCATGCTCTTTTAGGGCAAACAACCAAGTAAACAAAATCAAACACGAGACACAATAGCGGATAAAAAAACAAACAAGAGCATGTATTGTCAACAATTAGCAAAATATTTAGAAATAACAGGAAAAAACATTGACGAGTTCAATACATTACAAAAGAAAGGTACAATGTAACCACAAATAATCGGGTAACCAAAAATTGTGATCGACACTTGTGAAGATAGAGAACGGAACCCTAATCGAATCAGCATAATGACGACATCTAAAACCACAAATAGAAGCACAAGAAACCCAAAAGATTTAGTAATTCATCAATTAAGAAAGTGAAGGTGTCAAATCAATTTAGAACAAAGTTCAAGTAAAGTGATCGATCTCGTAAGAACAAATGCTATCAGTTTCTGCTCAAGTGAAAGTTGTAGAAAAGGTCTCCAACGACAACGGAACTTGTGTCCCATTCCATCAGAGTGCCGAACCTTTGATCCTCACAGTGTGTGTTGATTGTGTGCCTCTGGCCTTCTTGTCCTCTTGGCTACAAGATCAAAGGCATGCTCTAACAATGTAGCTTCTGGTCCTCTCTCTCTCTCTCTCTCTCTCTCTCTCTCTCTCCGTAAGATACCTTCCGTTTTCTCAGTTCTACCGCCCTTTGCTTGTTTTAGAACAAGCGACTGTTTGCTTGTAGACTGAAACTGGAAAGCTCATTCAGTACCGATAATGGTGTAATAAACAATGCTGGTGTTGCCGACATCTCATCTAAGAGCTCGGTCCTTTCTATTAATGATACTTCAATACATTACTCTAAGAAGAGACCACATTCAGTCTAAATGAACTTTAGAAAAGCGATACATAGTCATCAGTGTTAGGTTTAATCACTTACACTTACCATGCAATAAGCAATCATTATATGTCTGCCACACATTTAAAGTTAGAGATTTGAGAGATTCTGACCCTCTTTACGCTGGAGCTGCAACTCGTTAAGAGTTAAACTTACAGCCACATTGTAGTTTTGCTCAAATTGTAAAGATATAAACAGTGAAGCAGGTAACCATTATGATTGCACTGTTTGGTAGAATTGGTAGTACATGCCATTGACTTCTTACCTTTCATTTATTAAACCAATTCCATGGCTGTCAAAATACATACAAAAGGCAAAACTATGGTCATCTCCTCATCCTATTCTTCTTCACAACTTGAACACGATACAGCAAGCACATGGATTGGACATTTCAGTTCAGGATCCTCACAAGTCGCCGCAAATCTTGTTAAATAGCATCTGCATTTTCAAATAGGCGGCTGGGATCGATGGGAATGAGCGTAACCTTTATGTTTAGGCGAGAACCAGTGTTATAATATATATGTGTGTGTTGGGTTCCGATCACCTTGACAATGGTAGTGAATAGTGAGTATCTTTATATTACATACATATATATATATATATATATATATATATATGTGTGTGTGTGTGCTTGAGGGCATATATGGAGAGATTGTCAGCTATTCAGGGTGAAAATCTTTCAGTTTTCACCCTTTACCACTGTGGCTTGTTCGCCTTGCCACGGCTCATTAAGAAGGGTAGTTATTGGGATACCGTACGGGGTAAATGCGGACATTAACTGCGGTCGACAAAAAACGAGTCGATGTCAGTGAACCCGTCCACGCGGCAGCGTAACCGGCACGTGTACAGACATGAAACTTAAGTCAACAAGCAATGAACTGTATATTACACGATAATAAAAGTATTTCAAGTAATTCCAAAATACCAATAAAATACGGTATTCGTGGTACCTGTTAAATGGAAAAGATTTAAGACAAAAGAAGTAAAAAACAAATCATGAAGAAGATTTGCTCCAGAGAAGGAACAAAGGTGAATAGCAATATAAAAATCAAATACGCTGAAGAAGGGCTTTTAACGAGAATGGGAAGAAAGAGACAGCTTGAAGAATAAAAGAAAGGAAGAGATCACGAAAAAGAAGAGAAGCCAGATCTTGAGAGTTTCGTGCTATTGAGAAGGATTTGAGCTTTCATGGGGTATTCACTTGGACGTATGGCCATAGTCGATATGTGACCATTTATTCTAATATCTCTGAGGTCGTTTTATCAGGTCTATGTAACTGTAATTTCCTTCTGCATTTTGGACATCTGACAGGTTCTTCACCCAAAACAAGGGATGGATCTAAAACTTCAGAAAGATCCTTGACGACTTAAATAAGTGACGTATGGCCAGAAGCAACCAGGTTAAATTCTTGCTCCAAAGTAAGGGAACATGTAAAATAAGCAACGAATAGAACAAGAGTGAGAAGATCATCTCGATTCTCATGGAAACTGCTTCACTTAGCCTTGAAGCTAAAGTAAAACAGGCCATCAGAAGGACATAAATTATATGTAGGATAAGACATCCCTAAACCAGAAATGCCACTCCAAAGAAGAATCTTATTATCTTTAAAGGGATAAAGATATTTGGTGTAGATGATCAGAATGAAATAATCAAGGAATACCGTCTTTACGTCTAATCAGTAGCTTGAACGAACTGGATTTATCAGAGCATAAAGCATACATAAATAACATTAGATAACACCAAAAAATTCTGGAGAGAAAGACAGACCAAAGCATCAACTGAGTATCACATGAAAACCCTATCAAAACACTTGAACGAACTTAATATCACAGGGAAAGCCTAATCGAAAGATACCAAAAGTTTGTATTTTGAATATCTCTAGCTATCAAAAAGAAAAGGAGCTAGCCAAAAAAAACGAGATATACAAAAAAGAAAATGTTTCTCTATGCATTTTGCTACTGAGAGCAAGGAGGCAACTTCATCAATGTCTTAATAGTGAGCAATTACAGTGATCAGAAGATTAACTTTTGGAAGAGAGAAATGAAGGAGTGCAATTTTGGCATTGCGAATACCTCTCTTTCGAGTTTAATAGCGATGAGAAAGGATCAAACCGACTACCAATAACTCCAAAATCTGGACTAGTTGCCCGTTCAAGAAAACAAGTCACGTTTGTTGCAGCGAGGAGACCTCTCAGCTCGTTTGTTAATGGCGATCGAGAGGAAGATCTAATCCTTCATCCGTCAAACTCCTCGTTAAGAAACTCTCTCTCTCCCTCTCTCTCTCTCTTACATGTGTGGGAGTAGGAGGGGACGTTTGCTTTTGCATTAATACTGAGGAAGTTTGTAGCAGAGGCGTTGCTCTCTTCTTTTCCATGAAAGGACCTCGTTGATTTAGTTTTTACTCTATAAACCTAAAACTTCAGAAATTTACTGTTTGGGTGTCGTCTTAAAAGAGCTGGTTAAGCGATTTAGCTGATTAGGCTCGCTAAATTGCTCATGGAATCGAGCCGGCCATGCTTTCATGGTGGTATGAGTTATAAGCTAATTACTCAAGATCTAAGTGTTTGTTCTAAGTTAAAAATACTTTCGACAAGCTTGTTGGTTGGAATTAATAAATCACCACATGCATGATCATCTAGTTAAAAAGGTCAAATTTACTTTTCTAGAATTTCTTTTGAAAAACTAAAAGTTTTTGGCCTTTTCATTCAGACTCGTTGCAGAACTGAAAGTTTTTCTTTGTTTAGCCCTATCGAGTATATTCTGACTTGGCGTGGGATAGATTCTTTTAGGACTTTTTAATCATAAAATAATTAGCTAATTTTATCAAACATATAATTACGAGATTAATGAAAAAAACCATATAAGACTGAATTGAGAGTGCTTGCCTGAAATAGTTGCTGTTTGAAATTATATTTAGTTGAGAATTTTTGGCATTCCGGAGATTAAGTTTTAGTTAAAATAAGGTTTTGATTGCGCAACTCATAAACAACCTCTCATCGTCCAGAAAGTCGAAGAGTTCTCGCGGTAATTGGATAGATGGAAAATGACAGAAGCTAACTATGAAACACCATTTTGCTGGCAGCAACTTTAGACGTTTCAAAAAGATATAACATTCGAAAGTATACAACAACAATAACTAAGTTTTTTCTCATATTAGATGGGTTCGCTACATGAATTAGTTATTTTCATAGAATCGTACTTAACTAGCCAGATCATTTTTTATTATTTCTTTTCAATATTTTTGTGATTTTTTCTTTTTTAACAAATTTACTTTTTTTTAAAAAAATCTCACAATCTAATTTCTCATACCTTCTTATTAAAGCTTTTTTTTAGTCATCTTTCTACATATCCAAACCATTTTAAACAATTTTTTCTTCTTTTATCATCTATTAGTGTCAATCCCAATTTGTGTGTATACTATCTTTCCTAATGTGACCATTTATCAATCTCATCATATTTATTTTGAACGAATATTTTGTACATAATGATGATTAATGGCACAATACATAATATATTTAATTGTTACTCTATACTACAACACTTATTTTGAATATTTTTGTACATGATGATGATTAACGGCACAATGCATAACATATTTAATTATTGCTCTATACTACAGGACTGGAAAGTGTATGCATGAGAAGAAAGAAAACTCTGGATAGCGGTCCTTTCTTGTTCCCTTCATCACTTCTGAAATAATAAAGGTTTCTCTCAAACCTTAGCATGGTTTGGTGGGTGTGCAAAAGTAGTATCTCAGCTTATGAAATGCAAAAACACCTGAAACAAACTCTCTTTCTTTCCATAGAAAGGTTCTTCTCTGAAAAGATGGTGAAGTCGGATGAACATCATGGCCAAATTGATGTATAATTGATATATCCGAAAGTAATAAAGTGTAAAGTCACATATGAAGATGAAGATAAGACAAAGTTTAGTCCAATATTGAAGAATAAGATAAACCCATATATCCTTTTATATAGTGGTAGCTCATGAGCTTTAGCTCAAAGACCTTAGGGAGGACATGTTAGACCACACATGTGCGCGCATGCATACAATAAGTGGAGCTAAGCTTGATCCTGGATTTAAGAATTGTCTTTGGTTATCTTTTTAAAAGAAAATCTTTTGATCTAACAGTCAAAAGTGTGTTTACGTGGAATGATTACGGGATAAAGAAGTGTGTCGTTTGGATCAAATCCATGATTCGTGATTCATCACATAGCATATAGCCTATATTGCTCTCTACATTCTCCCTCTATCGATGATGTTCCCTACTAATGGTGACTGGTCCCTACCATCCTTCCTCTCCATTGAAAAGGGATTGTGGCATGGTGAAGGTCGATTCTAAACAAGGTACATTATTTTGAGTTGTTTGTATATATTTTATCTTGAGAGAAAAGCTCAAGTACATGTACGTACTTGGTAGCGGGACATTGATTTCTCTTAAGGTAAGTTCGCAAGGACGACTCGCATATATAAGTTCCCTTTCTAATTTATGTTTGCTTGTGTTTCTCTTTATGGTTTGTTTATGGTTTACTTTGATATGTGACTGTTATTGATTGAGGCATGTTTATAATTGTAACATATTAGCTTCTTATGAATATATTTTTACGGTTTATTCCTGTATAAGTTTAATTAAAAATATCTTGAAAAAGAAAATATAGTGATTTTATCAAGATATTGCTAGTATAGAAGAGCTCAATGTATAGAACATTCCTTTGGGCACAAAGGGAATGCCTAAGCCTATCCGCCCCGGGGTGTCGGACTCTTGACCTTTAACTTGTTAGCCGACTCCCTAGCCAGCTCTTTGCCCGTTGTGCATGAGGTACCACTTTCATGATAATTTTATTTTCCATCATAGTCTCATGCTTTAATTTTTTGCACACATTTCGCCCTTTTTTTAGTTCTGCAACTTAATAACCCTTTCGAATTAAATGCTTTACATGAGAATGTATATTAAAGAACAATTATTGTATTTTAATTTTTATGTATATAATATTCCAAGATATCACTAAAAGATATCAGTTACAATAAGAAGTTGCCAATAAACTTTGCCGCATTGAGTGGCAAGAATTCGTTCATCCAGCTGGAAATAAGTGAAATCTCCATATATTTCGAGCTTGGTTTATTTTTTATTGAAAGAAATTGCGATATTCTTTGACCGTTGCCTGAGAGAAAGCAGTAGATGACACTCCTGTCTTCTCATTCGTATCTGGCATAAATGAGAACTTTTAAAATGGTAACCAGCTTATCCAATATTTGAAGTCTAGCTGGATTAGTTTGGATTCAGATAGTTCAAGATCCGGTCACAACTCCGGTAGGTTTGGTATATGATCAGTTGGGATGGGTAAGATCCAGTTGCCTCCAATAATGGTTAGCTACCCGCTTTCAGTCTCAGATTCGGATACATTATCTAGAATCAACTAGTTGCACGAGTCCATGATTCCTGCTAAAGTACCCGAATTTGGACCAGATCTAGATCTGAAATAGACTGAAATCCACATATACAATAATCATAGAGAATAAGCAAACCTGAGTTCGGATCAGACGTACACTAGAGAGAGAAGAAGTTTGATTGGATTTTTTTGGCAAGCAGGCCAATCCCGTTCGATTGAAATTTTTTCTTTGGTTACAAGAGGAGGCCGAAGCCTAACACACACACCCTCCGGGAATTGAACTCCCCACCAGCTTCAATGGTGCTAGAAAACCCGGCCGTTGAGCTAATGCTTTCGATTGAAAATTTGGATAGTGGATATTGAACACAACAAAAATGATTGGGAACTTAAAATAGCTTGGGTTTTGATGGGGAACCATTTCCTCATAAGGCGTGATAATAAATGATGAAATAATGATAGTGCTATAGTTTTCTAAAATAAATCATGGGTCTCCATAGTTTGCCATTTGATAGTTCATGACTGACTGAAATTGTGGATTCTCACTCTTAATCAAAGGCTGTTGAGTCTGTTTGATTTATGGGGATTTCAATACATTTGGCCTCATGAATCCATTAAGTATGGCAGAGCGGGCAATATAATACAGAGCTCACAGTATAAGAGCTAATTACAATGCATTCGTGTTGTGTCCCCTTGGTGTAAGTTATGGAGGAAGATGACGTTCTCCTGTCATTCTGAAGTGTCCAAGTGATGTAGCTTCTAGGAACCCCACGAGTCTTCGAGGTGACTCAGGTAAATAGGTTTAAACTTACAGCTCGAAACTTAAATGAATCTAAGATTCTATGCACGCCCATTTTAATGACATTTACTACAATATGCATCCTTTTCTTAGGACACAAACATTTAATTGGGGACTGTATTTTAGAACCCTCAAATGACTGTTACACTTAGTCTATTATTTAAATATTTCCACATTTTCCCAGCTTGATTCAGAATTTCTCCCTGAAATTTCCTGAGAAAATTACCGTTTCACGTCTTATTTTTAATTAATTTCATCATGTGGACCTGAAGTTATCTTCATATGTTTTTTTTTGGGAGGGGTGGGGCTGAGACCTGATGCATGCCCCGGTTATATATCAAACTCGTGACCTTCAACTTGTGACTTGACCACCTAGCCAGGTGAGGTATTGCTCGTTTTGCTTCTTCCTATGGTTTATTGTTATTATGATAAAATAGACATTGGCACTTAGTGCGATATATGTTGAATGTTCTACTTAATCCATTGTTGGTGTATTTCAAATAATTCCGGTTTTCTAGTGAGTTTAAGTTGGCATGACGAAGCACATTCTTGATTCATCTTTCTTGGTTGACGTGCAATTGTATAGATCACAATGTTCGACCGGAACTCGCGTACCCAATCCCATCTACCATGAGATGAGGCTTGGTTTTTGTTTTCCAGTTTGACTTGCTTAGTGCTAATAAACCTCTATAAGATGCACTTCCTGGGTGTTGAACTCATGTTCTTCAACTTGAAGGTGCTTTTGTGTTGATCCCTTAGCCGGGAGACTGGAGAGTCATGGCTCTTATGGCATGAATATAAGTGGCTTTTAATGTGAATATCTTGTGGCTATTAAATAGATGCATATTTTCTTTGATAGCTATTAATATATTACATCAGAAACAGGATACTAACTTCAAAATTCACTGTGCACAGCGCGGACCACTGAATCAGTGAAATTAACGTGTTCCGGGTTCAGGTTATCAATATGTGACCAGAGGGAAGCCGGAAGCCCAATTATTTGATCCACATACTCACGACATACTTGGAAGATTTTTACAACCCATTACATTATTCAGGCCTTTTAAGAAGCCCTCGTGTTACACCCTTTATAAGTAAGACCCGTTTAGCGTGAGGAAAGGCTGAGGAACACTGCACTTCTGAGAAGTCCTTGTGTCGTGTGGCGACACAGTTTGTAGAATCATGCCTGAGTTCAAAAGTTTCTTGACTTGCGAAGGAAGTAATCTATCAAAATAAAAGGACAAACATTGTAGTAGCGGTGATCGACATAGAAACTTTCTGAAGGTGGGGTCAGTGGCCCACGGTCATAGCGTCGTGGGCAAATATCCCATGGCTATACCTAGAAAATCTTTTAGAGCAACATGGATATACTGCAGCATACCCCTCGGGTCTTTACTTTTCCTTTTAAGTTTCAAAGCTTTGGTTGGAGTCGTCCCCCCTTCATGTCAATGTAGATCCGTCACCACCAGCTGGTAGGTTTAGGACATGTACATTGCTTTCCACAAAGTGAATTACACACACACACACACACACACACATATATATATATTGAGAGAGAGAGAGAGAGAGAGAGAGAGAGAGAGAGAGAGAGAGAATGTAGTGAACTCCCACAACCTTTTGTGCCCAAACATCCTCAAACATATCAACAATTTGATTATTGAGGTTAATAATTGAGATTTGAATTAAAAAATTGAAAAAAATTTATTGTACTTTTTACAGGTGTACTATTTTACTCTCAGATTGAAGATATGAGCCGTTTGAGTGTGCGCATGGGTCATGCTCTCTCCCAATCTGTCGATCTATCTATATATGTATTGTGTAATCGGTTACCCTATTTTATGAGTTAGAATTTTATGTTGCCTGCCGATATATCATCCTTGAGAAAGTTGCGTAACAAAACCGTGAGACTGCCAGACCGTCCGGACAGGCGTAGGAGGGAAGCATATTTTGATGGAACTCTGGTTTATCTTCTTTGAAACCTTATTAACATTAAACGGTCAGATATATCTGCCTCAAAAAAACAGAAAAGGGCCGTTTATCAAGTGAAGAACTTATGAACAACCAAGCAAGATTTTACTACCCAGTAATTTAAGAAGAAAGAATTTGACAAGCTTGAGCGATCAGGTGATGGCTCCGAGCTTGTCAATGGCGCACGTAAAGACAACAAATAGGGTGAATAATAGCAGTATTTATTGACAGCAGAACACGCTCCTGTTGATCATTTATGTGGGACAACAGGGTCGGCAACCAAACAATCCAGTCTTTGATTCTATTTTCAATTTTCAAATATTTGTGCTTTTAAATTGTAATGGAATTTATAATAAATGCCTCAGATTACTCGCTAATACGAGTTCTTATCTTAATCAATAAACATCGGATATTTAGCTTTTATTAGGACCCCAGAAAATTAAGAACGAGTATTCTTCTTGCAATTAGTTCGAAAGCCAAGCTGCACTTCATGTGTGTGCAGTGCGCGCGCGTGCACATGTGTGTCTGAGATGGGCATTGGGCTTTTATATTTGGAAAATATTCGGAAATGGGAAATGCAATAGTAGTACCACTGAGATGGGTGTTAGGCCTTTATATTTGGAAAATATTGGGAAATGGGAAATGCAGTACAGTAAAACTGAAATATTTTGGTATATATGATAATAAAAATGTCATAAAGATCACCAAAAATGTTTTGTTTGTGCTAAGAGGAAAAATTCATCACATCCTTTGTTTAACAATTTTGTTAGCTCTCGCCACATTTAAATGAAAATACATTAATTAAAAAAAGTGTGCCTAAATCCACTGCTTTCCTCGGGCTCATTTGGAAACTAGTGTGGGTGCTTGACACCAATAAGAACACAAGATACAAATACGCTTATATTTAAGAGGTAGGGTTTTAATCGTACAGAAGTTTCTTAATGGAATAGGACTTAAGTTATCATGTGTACTGTAGATTGCTTGTCACTGTTGTACAGAATCTGAAGAAGGCAAAAACTGAGTCCAGAATTGTTAGTTTACCTCCTAATGTCGAATCACTTGTTTGTGAAAAGCTTTTCTTCACTAGGTAAATTAGAGGGAGGGAAAGTAGCGGCCGACTCGGGAATCTTTTTGGGTGAGACATACTTGTATTTTACGCTTACAAAAAACTTATATATTTTTTATACACAATAATAAAACTTAAGAATTTTTAAGATTTCAAGTGAAATTCATGTATTACCTCATCCTAAAGTAGGTCTCTCAATGAGAAAGGATGAACCTGCCCTGGGTATCGAACTCTTGACCTTCGACTGGAAGGAACGTTCTTTCAAGTCGATCCCTTGACAAGGAGAGCCATATAAGGACACCTTCCTGTAATTAACTCATTGTGGGCGGGTGTCTTAATAAATTATCATTGCTAGTAAATACTCACAACAGCTGCCATAACGATTTCACAGCTAGATGCTGTTCTATCTGATGTAACAGTGTGTGTGGGGGGCAGGCGGGGGGGGGGGGGGGGGGGGGGGGGTGTTGGCTGCCCATGCACGATTTAATTTCGTCTGTTGACTTTCTTCCAATTTAATATAAAGAATAACATTCTTCAAGTATTAAAAGTGAACTGGACTACTTCTAGGAATATTAATGGATCGGGTTTAACCTGAATTGGATCGGTACTGAACCTATAGGTAGTGGGGGCTTGGTAAGAAAATAATAGATCTATTCATTATCAAAGTCAGATTTACAAGATCCAACTAATATTCAGGCATCAAAATGGGAGCTTGCCTTGTCCTGCAATATTCTTTTTTGCATTTAGGTGTAGTGGGTTTAACTTTCTTCAACGAATCCATGCTTTTCTTTGGCAAAACAGCAAGGTGCCTGTTGCAGAGCCGTAGTATGCATCTCTGAATTTAGGTACAGTCATGGTTCACGATAGACCGTTTTCATAGATTCATGCATGGCAAGGGTTGGCTTTGTATTATTCACCTGGATCTGACCTAACTTTTTTCGGGTTGCTTTTGTTTGACCCTCGAGCTCACCTTACCTGGGGTGCCCAAGCTACGACCCAGACCCCGATCGTCGGGTTGAATCTGAAAATTCAAAATCAACACCCCTAGGTCTAGCATCCTGAACAGGCACTACACATACTTGGACCTATACCTGAATCTAAACCAGGTCCAATTGGCACCTCAAGTCACATGGCTAACCACCTTATATTTGAAGACTCGTCTGCAAAACAAACCCAAAACAAAGAAAAAGAGGCAATATAGCAGTACAATGAACTTTCCAAAGCAAGAAATAATCATAAAGCAGTTCTTCAAACGTGCTCGTATTCATTCTGTGTCTCTCTTCAATACATCACGAATCTCAATTATAGCATTCGCGTTCTTGATTACCAATTTTCTTATTATTTCTCTGAATCTTTCTGATCATTAAATATTCATCTTTCTGTTAATGACATGCTAATCCCACAATGAAACAGCAATTAAAGACTCTAACAGCCTCCTGTTAATCACCGCCATGAATGCATAATAATATTAAGACATGCATTATTTCTTAAAAGGTATATATCGATCCTTCTTCAGAAAATGTATATCCTGTGAGCTTAGTGAGAGGATCAAGATAATTAGTGTTCTTTAATACCTCATAGCAATTTGAATTATAGATTTTTCTTTTGTTATTTCACTATATTATCCACTAACTAGTGTACAACACTTTGGTACACTAGGGCAAGAAAATGCTTGCAACTAGAGACTAGGAGAAGGAAAAGAATTCATGGAGTTCTCTTTGATGGCGTCATGGATTTGCCGAACCGCATTGCAAATGTGTGTGTTCAGAGAGTTGACAGTTGACATGCTGATCTTCGAGGTCGATGACGCACTAGCAAGCACTTGAAATGCGACCGTCAAAATGCAACCATTGCTGTAGAGGGGCTCAACACTGCTGCTTGGTGTGTCTGTGTTGCTGGTGAGGAAGACACTGGTCGTGTTACTATTGTTGTGACCGCCTGATGCCGGAATTATGAAGAAACCACAAGGGAGCAGCGGGATGTAGGACATGTCACCGGAGGTCATTACGGTGTCAACGATGCTGGCTCCGACCGGTGCATAACAAATCATGCTCCCACATACATCTATGAAGCTTTCCTGGATCATGAGGTCAGTGCTTGGACCTGCTAGACCGCTCGGAGACTGTATTTTTAGTAAGTTGTTGCACCAGTAAGCAACTTCAAGCAGAGGATAGAACCATATAGCAAATCAGGGAATTGATTTCAGAGCTTGTTACTCACATTTATACGTAAAAGAGCAATATAGTCCCCAGGATGAGAACCAGTGGCAATGCGGGAGATTTCCTGGAATGTGCTCCCTCCGGAGAAAGCATCCAACTGCAAAAGAGCGAGAGCTTAAATTTGGTACATGTCCAATGTAGAATGCTTACAGTAAGCTTTTTCTTTCTTCGAAAGTTGCAGTTGCTACGTGAAGCTCCCAACAGAAGGTATGGTACGTGAATTTCGACGGCGAGCATCTTAAAATAGGAAGATGGTCTTGAATGTGTTCTATATGTTTTTGCTTTTTAATTTTAGAATTCAACACTAATATGACAAGAGATTAAGGACAATGATGACTTATAATCTATCATTCCATATTACTGACCCCACTTAACGTGGGATGACGCTTGACTTGGTGGAGAGAAACCATGTTCAATGGGTTGGCCACCTCAATCTCTTCCTTTTCCATACTATTGTTCTCCTTGTTAATCCACACGCACCCATCCACCTACCCACCTATATATATGTATGAGTGTATGTATGTATACGCATGTATGTTAACATACATCACACATGCTAACGCAAAGTGAGCGAGAGCTCTCGTGCTTGGTTGCTTCTGCTTGTGAAGGGAGCTTGTAGAGCTGTGACTAACCCTCAAACAGCCATTGGCCCTTTTGAAAAAAAAAAAGAATGACATTATCACTAATTTTAATCCAAGTCACCAAAATTTACAAAGCTAGCTCATGCACAACTGTGTTTATGACACGAAATGGTGATTGTTTTTATATTGTGTATGAGACAAGTATTATATATATTATCAATGACGCATCTTTGCTAAAGAGAAAAAACTAACGCATCTATTCAAATAACGTAGTGAAACAATGCCCATATGCATATCAGAAGTGCCCTGCGAAGTAAGCTCCCTTTGTATGTCTCTTGAGTTCACAATACAAAGCTGCATGTCTACATAGTTGACATAGTTCAAAAGTTCTAAAGAGGAGAGACAATGGCGATTTAGTTACCTGCGATCGGTTTTTCTCAGATCTCAGGAACTCAAAAACTTGGAATTGGGAGAAGGGGAGCCAAGTGGCGGAGACGGCGGAGATGATGGCACCGTGGGGGTGGCCAGGCTCTGTGCACCTGCGGGTTGTCATTCTTATGGTACCGTCGGCAGGGCCGGCTAGAGACGTCCACTGTTGGCGGCAGGCAGGGCTGATGCTCACGCTGAACATTTTAACCATTCTTTGAGCCAGCTGCATCAGGTTCCTCCTCCCTTCCACCGAGTTGATAACTGTATGCACAAAGTTTTGCACAAACTTTTCAATAAACCGTTTATATATGTATACACACACACACACACACACACACACACACACACACACACATATATATATATACAAACCAAACAATATAAAAAGTGTGTCCATATATAGGACTTGACGTGAAAAACAAACTTGTGTTTTTTGTGGTAAATAACTTGCGTTTTTAAATATGAGGCATGTGCCCACAAAGGCACAAGAATAAATAATTTGATGTAAGTGTGTGTGGGCACATGCGTCCAAAATAGATGGATATGTTGGCTTACTGCCGGTATTGCAATGCAAGGCATGCGGCGAGGTGAGGGCCACCCTCTCGGCGTAGCGCTGTAAACTTGCAATCCATCGTTGGGCAGCAAAGGCACCTCCGCTAAGTAGCAGCGGGTTGAAGATGTGATGCAGCGCCCGATCTTCAGCTTCTACGTGCTCAACCCAAGTAGCCTGCAAAACCATCATGTATACGTATTCAACTTAAGACATTCACATCACAGAGACACCCCATATCAATTTTTTCTTGCAGACGAAAGAAATTTATGAATATTATACGTTATTTTGATAAATTTTGTCTCGCATATTTAAACGAAGATATCGGGTTCTTCTATTTACAACCTGAAATCGTTAACTAAAAAAATCAACGTGGATTTGTTCTGGACACATTGTGACACGGATGCATAGATGCATGTCATCTCAATGGATTCGGAAAAGTCTGATCATACAAAGCAATAAGGAAAGGAGATCAGGCGATAATACCAAGGCCCCCAGCTGTCTAGTTCCTATGCTATTTGCTCAACCTTCCAAAGGAATCAATGAAGATGGCGATCAGTAAGAAGTCCCGTACTCTCTTCTTGCTCATGCCCCTCTTCTTTCTCAAAGCTCAAAGATCCATAGCAACCACCCAATGCCATGATGGATGAAAACTCGTGTAGACAAACTTGAACTCATCAAGATTTGCAATGATGAACATGATTTCTACAAAACATGTAGTGGTTCTTTTGATGAGTAACCCTTCACTTTTCACACATCAATATGGTGATTACTGTGCTGGACTCCGCACCAATAAAAACCCTGCCTAGGGAGCCCGCACCCTTTGAAGCTGCAGAGTCCATACTATTCACCGGTTCCATACAATAACAAGTTAAAAACAGAAGTGACACGATATGAGGGCGACACGAAACACGAAAGAGCCAGCTATGTTTCGGAGCAAGAAAACCCATTTATTCTCACAACCCAAAACTTTCACATGATTCTTGGTCACTCAAGTTGTCATGTAAAATGTTGGTCTGTGTTCGGGTTGACTTGGTTCTCAGTGAACAATGACATGACACGAAAATGACCCTAAACACGAAATCACCACCCCTACTTACCCTGCAGTAGCCATTGGAAACGTCGTTGATGACAATGCCGGAGGGATGCCGTCGAAAGCGAGAGAAGGCGGCAGCAACCAATGTACAGTTAAATCCGTCAATGGGGAAATCGACCACCAACCACATGCCTTCCGGGGTCTGATGGCAGGCGCGCAGAAAGTAGCATTCTCTAGTCATCAACAATGGAGACGGATACATGAACTCAGCGTACATCTGCAACCCAATATAATGCAACCACATGCAATCTCAATCTTAATTTTTCATTAGTGTATATAATCAATATCCAATCAAATCCCATATAATTTAATTTTCAGGAAAAGTAAAATATATATTAAATGAGAATAAGAACTCATACAAATGAGGGTGCTTGGATATCGATATGATAATCTTTAGTTTGACAGTTACTTACTAGCTGAAGTTGGCCGCTGGGCTCGGTTCCTACACCTCTAGAAATGACTTGAATAGTGCTTGCCCGAGCCACCAGCGAAGGAAACATCATCATCCACTTGTCCTGTCACAGGGCATTGAAAAAAATCATGAAAGCTTATGCATGTGAAGATTGTGGAAATGAATAGGGATCTTAAAAATCCCATTTTACTTTATATATATAAAGAGAGAGAGAGAGAGAGAGAGAGAGAGAGAGAGAGAGAGAGAGAGAGAGAGAGAGAGAGAGAGAGAGAGAGAGAGAGAGAAATTAAATGTTTTCACAACTGACGTCTGCTCACTAATGTTCAAATATCTTTCATATTTTTTTAAAACTTCTTAAAAAATTTTAAATTGATGTTCATACCATTGAAAGGCAATAGATACAAAAATCCAGTTTTCACACACACACATACAAAAATTTTAAATTGAGATTGAATTTGCTCACAATTGACATATCCCCACTAATGATATGAAAACTGCAATAGCCTTTAAAATTACATTTATACCATTCAAAAGCAATGGGCAAAAAGGATCCAATTTTCACACACACACACACACACATATATATATATATATTGATTGGATATTACTATCATTGTTAGTGCTCACTCTTTTTTTTAAACTTAGTATAATAATTATGTTATTTTCAAAATCTTTAAATTTTTAAAATTATACTCTTACCAACCGCGAACTATCAAAGTGGACAAAATCTTTATCAATGATGGTATATATTGATTGGATATTACTATCATTGTTGCTGCTCACTCATTTTTTTCAAAAATGAGTATAACAATTATGTTATTTTCAAAATCTTTAAATTTTTAAAAATTATACTCCTACCGACGGTGAACTATCAAAGTGGACTGGATCTTTATCATTGTGGTAAATCATCACCAAGTTTACGAACTCGGGTATGCTTCATCTGCTGCCAAAAACAAGCTCAACCCGATGAATTCCTGAGGCTGAGACTGAAGAGAGAAGACTGCTTACAGCATCCATGAAGGCATTGACAAGGCTGACAATATTGATGAAAACCAGGGAAGTATCCCTGGAGGCCTCGGTTCTCAAGTTGTGGACGTCAGGCCGGAAGTTCACTGGCCAATGAAAGGTCCGGCCGTGTTCTTCCAAATTCAGAACCTCTTTGCTTCGATCTCCCACCCTCACCCACAAAGGTTCACCTTCCCGTGACATTCTAAGCAGTTGCTCTGTGGCATGTACCGCAAGCTCAAGCGCCAGAGATGTCTCTGACTCGATTAGACCCACTGCCCCGCTTTCCGGTGCCGGCAGCAGCGTTGGCATGGGGGGCGATGGAGCTACAACACCCGTCGACAAGGTCAGTGAATCCGGCAATTGCCTTGAATAACCGCCAATATCCAAGTCCAGAGAAGGCTGAACCGGTTCCGGATTCTGGAGGGGCCTGCTGCTCATTGGTACGCCATACATCCGAGCAAGCTGCTAGCAGAATCAAATGATCGATGGATCTAAGTGCTTGACGTTTTAAAAATATTTGAAACTATAGGTTATTTGTTAGCATACGATTAAGTAAAGGTTGGCAAAGAAGCATTACACATAGAGTTGTAAGGCACGGAGCTTGAGATGACATGAAAGTTTAAGCTTTAATGCATTACGAAACCACAATATAATGCCAAATTAAAAAAGAGAATCGGGTTCTTTGATCGCTGTCATCTAGTAAATATGACAGAGATCAAGTTCTTTGATCATGCATATAGTAAATGTCCTAC